>JANRMT010062808.1:58839282-58874544 GCA_026402145.1 Polypterus bichir lapradei | reverse complement strand
ATTTTTGAATAAAAGCGCACTTGTTCTGTTATATTTGTACCTTTTGTGAAAGTGTTTCTTTGATATTTGGACTTCAGGCTTCACACATACATTTCATGTCTACATTTTCTCAATTATTACTAAAACATGAAAAACGTTTCTGTTTTAACGATGTGTTTACATAGATCATTGTAGACACAGAACACACATGAAATGCATGCGTTCCAAATAACGATATAGTATGTTTAAAAGTTGTGGATGGATGGATGTCATTTTGCTTGATTTCTCACTCTATACAACTACAAGCAACTGTCACGCAGTTAAACAGACTTGACCTGAGAAAACTGTGCGGCAGTGGGGGATATGATAGCAAGCTGCTTGCTGCTTATCGACACATTTACAGGACAATAGACCCTGATGGAGAGGTGCGAAGTGATTTAAGGTGGGATGGATCTACGAGTTTTTTCGTAGGCTCTGGTAATTCTAGTGTTAACTTTCTAAGATTGGCTCTTACAAGCTACTTGAATAAATCAATAGTTTTTATATTTATTATTACATTTCTTCCCTATGTCTCTCCACTAAGATATGATGATGCTTTTATAGTTAATGATATCAAAGATGAAATAACTGTTTTAAAAACTAACTTAAACAATGAAAGAATAAAACTATACTTTTGCTCATATCATATTGTCCATGTTTCCATACAAACAACAATTTACAAAATATTCTATATACCTGTTATTCTGTGGGCGGAGGGGTGGCTCTGAGGCTAGGGGTTTGCCAGTTTGAATCCCGTAAATGCCAAAAGGGACTTTGCTCTGTTAGGCCCTTGAGCAAGGCCCTTAACCTGCATTTGCTCCGTCCTGGGTATGACGCTAATCTGCATCCATCCCTGCATGTAGGCCCTCCAACTTGCAGGGAAAAACTTGGGGGTTGGTGGCAGAATTGGCACTCTAGCCACCATAAAAAACCTCACACCGTTCACCTATTGCATGGCTGCACTCGGGTCCTAATCTGGATCCTGAGTTGGTTTGTGGTGGGTGCAGCAATGCACTGTATCATTGCGTGCTCCTAACCTCTCTCTCTCTCTGTGTTATTCCAGAAATCTTGCATGGGATTGAAGGGTGTTGCCCAGAATTGGCAAACGTTAAATTTGTTTCTTATTAATGAGACTATAAACCTGATGACTATATTTCTTGACACATATATTCATTTACATTCCTAAAGTATGTTAGAAAATGTTTAGACTCCCCGTATTCAGCTACACTGAACATAATACTTTGGGTCAGATTAACCAAATGGAAAACTCAGCTTGTGCCCGGGGTGCCAGCACCAAAACATCTAAACATGAAACTCCAGACTTCTTAGGGCATCTTGGTGATTGTGTCTGTTTATTTGCATATGGTGGTGGGATCACAAAAAAAAAAACCTGTTCAGTTAGTAGACAGCAGCCTTCAGTACAACGTGTGGTGTACAAAATCAACAAGCATCAGCGTGTAATGCACATGTTCTCAACCTTTGACTGCTTTACTTGAACACATACCAGATGATGTTTTTAAGGTTACCGACCTACATTGTTCATTTGCATAGGTCATTCTTCAGCAGGTTTACGTTTAATTAATATTTAACAGCACATTATATAGCTCGTAATCCTGTAGTAATTTGTGTGTCTTATAGAGCTTTATTACAACATTTTATGTTGCCTCATTAGTGCTTTGCATTGTACAAAAAAATTTGTGTGTCGTGGGTAAAAAAATTGCATGTGATCATTAATCTTTGCACAGAGTACATAGCAGTTTCTGATATGTTTTGTAAGTTGTCATCCACTCCTGTCCAGTCTCCAGTTGTTCTTCACTTGTTTACTCACATGTGTTTTTTTCCTGGCATAAAAACACTGTGGAAATATCTCCAAAGGAACTGAAGATGCAAACAGTCTTCTATTTTATCTTTTGCGTTAAACTCCATCCAAGTCTACAGACGATCCTTCACAGACTTCCTCAGCTAGTGCAAAAAAAATCAAATCAGTACCATACATTATCCCAAGCTAGAATTGTTACTAGCTGGATGTTTTTGGATGATTACTCTTTATTGATGCACCCAACACATTGCTTATGATAACCCAAGATGGATTCTGTAGATAATAAACTCACTCCAATATTTCTGGCCTGTATTATACCCACTAAAATCTTTAACTTTGCTAAGTCTCCCTATGATTCTTTGTTGCCTGCCTACCTGATTGAGACACTGTTGTCTGCACAATAGGGTGCTATAATGAGTTAAGCATTCAGTTATGTATGAGAAACAGGTGCTCCTAGTAAATTGGCCATTCAGTAGAAAGGATAAAAGAAAGACATTTTTGTGTGTTTTCACACATTTAATATACAATGTAATATATACATATAAATTAACTTGACATAATATCCTAAAAATCAGCTTTTGACTGTTAACATAATATTAATTTATTATTTTAAAATGGAAGATAACTCTTTTCAAATGTTCACTTACATGTTTCAAAAATATGGTACTAAACTAGATCTCTCAGTAATACAGTACATCCTTTAGCATGAAGCATTACGAAAGTTAAAGAAACAAGCAATAATTAGAGAAAGTTATTAGTCATTTATACTACGAAATATTTGAACATAATTTTATCCTATCAGTTCATAATAGCTTGATTGACATGTAGGTACAGTTTGTATCAGTGGAGACTAAACAGTCTAAAAAACTTTTTATAATGTAAATTGTGCTGATTCATATGAGCACCAGTAGTTATCTTATAGAAAGACCCCAGCTGTGTCTATTGTGAGTAAAACTGAAAAGAAATGAAGGGTGATTTACATAATTAAATACTTAGAATAAGATGTAAAATTAATGTCAGGAAGACACTTATAAATAGAAGTTAGTGATGTTTGACATGGTATTCACAATATATCTTTAATGTAAGGCATATAGGTATGACTTATTTGTAAATTAAGTCTGAATCTTCACATGATCCTTTTGTTTTTTTCAAGTTTACATTAATGTACAGATACAGCTTTGTAATATGAACGTTTTTTATAAATATCATTTTCTAATTGATTTTTGATTTAGTTAAGGAATAAAATATTTTTATATCCACTGCATCCAATTCAGGATCACAGGAAGGGGGTGGTGGCCTAAGTCTGCAGCACTGAGCACAAGGCACAGTTTCAAAAACTATAATAATCTAATTACATCAATTATAATTGAGGCATTGCACTCTTTTCATAATATTTAATTTAACTAACCTGTTTTCCACATCACAATGTCCCCAAGAAAAACTGTAAATAAAATCTGATTATATTTTCACATTAGCTACTTAAGGTTAACCTACATAAAGAAATAAGCAGCAGCCATCTTGGGTCAACGCTATTCCAAAAAAGGTATACATTTTGACACTTCACAGGGGCTCACAAGCTAAGGTGCTAATCTGAAAATAATATATGTCTTTTACACTTAGCTTAAGTGTGCACCAAGTTTATTAATACTAAACATTTGATTTAAGTGTGAATTTTTAAAAAAAGGGAAATTAAAGTTAAAATCTAATAAGCGGTTTTGTGTCAACCACTTGTCTCCATTATTTTGTTCTTTTCATTGTAGGCTCAATGGTAAGGCATTTCATATAAGAAAATGGGAGTATAAAAATTTGAAAAAAAAAATCACCAACAATACATGCATACATTAATATACAGAGCCCCTTAAGTGACATTATTCAAAGAAAAATTAGATGGGAGAAAAAAAAATTTGACTGTGAAAAAAAAATTTTGATGAAAGGATTTTATTTAGAATGGGGGAAAAATTGATGAGAAGATTTTTTTTTAATTTAATTGGGGAAAAAAATTGTAGGAGAGAGAAAATTAATTATATGCTTTTGCGTTCTCTCACAAAATGTCTAGTGTCAGGTTTGAAGATATCATGAGAAGATATGAGAGCAACCCATGTCAAGTTGACCAAAACACAGGCCCTGAACACTCACAGCATCTGCTGTATAAACCACTGAGACTGTGTCACTAATACTGAGACCTAATCATCTTCACGGTCATTCCAAGTATATATTGTCATTTAAAGCACATATTACAAAGTTGTTCAAATCATGTTTCTTCCATTTTAAAAATGTTAGGAAATTAAGGCGCTTTCTAAATAAACAGGATTCTGAGAAATTAATTCATGCATTTATTTCTAGTAGGATTGACTACAGCAATGAAGTGTTCATCTGGATGTTCAAACTGTTCTTTATACAGCCTCCAGTTGATCCAAAATGCTGCTGCAAGAATTATCACAAGAACAAGAAAGTACGAACACATAACTCCAGTTCTTAAATCCTTACACTGGCTCCCAGTTAAGTTTAGGGCAGATTTCAAAATCCTCCCTTTAACATATAAAGCATTAAATGGCCGAGGTCCGGCTTACTTGTCTGAACTTATCATGACTTACAAACCAGAGCGCACATTAAGATCTCAAGATGCCGGTCTGCTTATGATTCCAAGGATTAATAAAATAATACTGGGAGGTTGAGCTTTTAGTTACAGGGCCCCTAAACTGTGGAATGGTCTGCCTGCTACTATAAGAGATGCCCCTTTGGTCTCAGCTTTTACATCCCGGCTAAAGACTCACTACTTCAGTTTAACATATCCTGACTAGAGCTGCTGATTTACTGTACATACTGCATCTCTGTTGTCAGTCATTAGCACTAAAACATAAGTAACATGATAGTTATAATTTACCCTTATTATACCCGTATTATAACATAATACCCTCACCTATTCTGTTTCTCTTCTCGGTACTCAAATGTGGCACTTGGTGCCATGGCCCACCTGCCAAGTTGTTGTGCCTGCTTATGGTAAAGTCATCCCTGATGGAGGATCGCTGGAATCATGGGAAAGAGAGGTCCTTTCATCGGATTGGCTGGCCCAGCATTTTTTCAGCTGTGGAATGGCCAAATGGGGGAGGCAGCTTGATGGATGAGGTCTCCAGGAATATAAACAAATCCAAATCATATTATGTGATATCATCCATTGTTAAATTCTGCTAGGTACTTCTAAAATTTTTATTTTTATACTGTATTGAGGTTTTGTTCTGTTCTGTTCTGTTCTGTGTATTGTATTGTCCCCCTTTCTTTTGACACCCACTGCACGCCCAACCTACCTGGAAAGGGGTCTCTCTTTGAACATTCCTTTCCAGAGGTTTCTTCCATTTTTTCCCTACTGGGGTTTTTTTGGGAGTTTTTCCTTGTCTTCTTAGAGAGTCAAGGCTGGGGGGCTGTCAAGAGGCAGGGCCTGTTAAAGCCCATTGCGGCACTCCTTGTGTGATTTTGGGATATACAAAAGTAAATTGTATTGTATTGTATTGTATATCTTCCAGCAGTGAGCCGCTCTGAAGGGATCTGTGTGTTTGAAGTGCAGATGAGTGATGGTAACTCATAATCACAAACTTAGTCATTTTCAAAGCACAATGAAACGACAAGTAGACTGAACCGCAGCATGCAAACATAGCATCAAGTTGACTAAAACTCTGCATCTGCCGTGACAATAACTGAAACTGCAACTGCATGCCATCAACACCCAGCACTGCTTCAAACATCCAGCTCCACTGTGAGAAGTCGTAGATTTAGGAACAGGTCAAGGATAAGTGCTCCCCAGGTGCAATGGAGGAGGATGGAGAGAAGGCTAGATAGCAGAACCTGGTAAAATGTAGGATAAGCTGAGGAGACAAAACTGGAATACATTGTTATTGTTAACACGGGCACAGCAAACGAAAGAAAGGCCCAGGGGGGCATAGGGTTTATTTCATCTTTACAGATTGTCTTAATCCTCTCATGATACTGAACTCATCATTATTTTCCAATAAACATTTCTGTAGGTGTTTTTGGTTGTGATCAGTAGGGAGCACCACTGAGCCCCTAAACCTTGAGACACAACTACACGGCACTCCTGGGTTCAAACAAACATATTTTTATTTTACAATACCTTTACAGACAACAAAATCATTTTCCACAATAGTATAATAAAATATATTCTCTTGTCTCCTTCCACATCTCTCACTTAGTCTCTTCCATTCTCCTCTGACTACTCATGCAGGAAACCCAGCTTCTTTAATGGGGGGTACAGTAATCCCTCCTCGATCGCGGGGGTTGTGTTCCAGAACCCCCCGCGATAGGTGAAAATCCGCAAAGTAGAAACCATATGTTTGTATGGTTATTTTTATATATTTTAAGCCCTTATAAACTCTCCCACAATGATTATAAATATTTCCCACACAGTTATACAGCATAAACCCTTTGTATTCTCTTAGATATTAGGTAAGATTCATTGAAATTATGTATGTAAACACACTGTTTATATACAGTAAAACCTAAATATTACTTTAAAGATATCAAGCGTCTCCGATATCAAATATGTTATAGACATTACGATAGACAGGCTACCAGCAATAAATATGTACAATGCAAGAAAAATTGTATACAGTAAATGTGTGTACAGTGACACTAAACATACGTACATGTACTAAGTACTGTAAGTAGAAAATTGATTATGGTTACTCACCAACAATGACACGACGACTTGTCCGATAATGATGAGTTTAATTTTACTGCACAACAAAGGAGAGCATTACAGCCCTTCTAAAGGAGCCTCTTCAGGCGACTGTGTAGCACCACCATTGTTCTTCTTCTGGCAGTCTTCAATCCAAATCCCTAAAGCAGATTCCATCCAGACTACTGCTTTATTATGTCCACTCACAACTCGTTTTGCGCCCTGGTTAAAAGAACACTGTGGCTGTAGATCTTATATTCTTTTCCTCCTTTTTAAATAAAAAGAATCGTGGACTCATTGATGCCGTAATGGCATCCTACAGCGGTGTATCTTTTCCATTCCTTCAACATATCCAAAACTTTTACCTTTTCGGCAATCGCTAGCATCTTCCATTGGCGCTTGGGCACGGCCCCTGAACCAGTAGCAGGAGCAGATCATTTTGGATCCATAACGAAAGGCTTGACTACGCACAAAGATAAACACAACAGAGCACAAAAGTCAACTCTTTACACAGCGAAACACGTTGATGCTGAATGAGCAAGACGAGACTTCCTGGTTAATGCCGCGGAATCGAATTCGGCGCTCTGTTGCTGAGCCAGTCAGCACACAGGAACTTAACTGCATGCTCTGATTGGTTAGCTTCTCAGCCATCCGCCAATAGCGTCCCTTGTATGAAATCAACTGGGCAAACCAACTGAGGAAGCATGTACCGGAAGTAAAAAGAACCATTGTCCGCAGAACCCGCGAAGCAGAGAAAAATCTGTGTTATATATTTAGATATGCTTACATATAAAATCCGCGATAGAGTGAAGCTGCGAAAGTCGAAGCGCGATATAGCGAGGGATTACTGTACTTCTAGTTAGGCAGAGGCCCTTCAAAGTGAGTATAATGATCCCCTGCAGCTCTCCCTGGTGGCACCTAAGATCAGCAACAGGGCTGGTCCATGGGACTGCAATTACCAGCCCGCCCTACAGATTTTCATATGGAAGTACCACCAGTGGGAGACAGCCACTATGTACATGAGGGGAAGACATAACTCCTGGAAGCAGCCACTTTCTGTCCTTCCAAGCAGGCTTCCCATCCTGACAAGGAACTAGCACTCATCCTAATTAGGATGCCAGACTATCCCTATCATTAAATTACAGCCTACCACCCTGGCAAGGAACCTGCCTTCATGCTGTTCAAGACACATGTCCATCCAACATAGCAGTCACAATACATCTTCTTCTGCTATTTTTATATATAGTATATTATATATTGTGTAGGTAAAGGGCTACATCAGCATGCATCTTCAAGAGAAAATAAATAGTTTTAAGATAACTACACACTTTCAAAGATTTTCAAAGGTTAGTAACACAATTTTTCAGTTGTTCTGCCTTTACTAATTAATGAAAGCTCAGGAGATAAAATATTGTATTTCTGTTTTTCTTTTTTATAAACATGAAATAACTTGCACAATGTTTTTTCTTTATTGTATATTTATATGGTCCTTTTTTGCTGCTAAAAGCATAATAGTCACATAACAATACTTGAAAGTAGAAGTTGACCTTTAGAGTAGAAACCACCATATGCTAGTGAATTCAAATCCTGCTGGTGATATAAAATGCTGACTGCTAGGTTTTTAAGTACTTTAATGTAGGATAGCAGTCTGTGACAAAAAACAAAAAAATGATGATCTGAAGGAAACTGATGGCACATCATTTGAGCAGACAGGACACAAAAAGAAGGCAGCAACCACTAGGCCAGCTCAGCACGCTTTGTAAACAAACAGATACTGTAGTGTGAGCAAGCTTTTAAGCAGACAAATTACCTTTATGGTTCACTAATGTGCTTGTTGAACTTATTTTAGAATTGTCTAAACTGGTCATGGCATTTGTGATCTGACAGTTTTTTTTTTTAAATAAGTTAAAGTAAATGAAATTGATTGTTCACGTACTATATTTTAAAAAATTAAAAATGCTTTAGGAAAAACAAAGCTAACCTAGTGTATGTTAAAAAAATGTGATGTAGTAAAATATAGTCAATAAATGATGTTGCCTAGCAGCAAGAATTTTACATTAGTTTTACAGGTGTCTACAGTCCTGCCAAATTGAAATACCTGGTGGGATAAAAATAAATGTGAAATTTTTACACTTAAGTAATTCTTTAAAAAAAAATAAATAAACAAGATATACCTCTCTTCCTTTGCTGAACCTACTTATGTAGTGATGGACAGATACATTTGTGTGAATTGAACATCAGT
Organism: Polypterus bichir lapradei; assembly: GCA_026402145.1. Taxonomy (NCBI): domain Eukaryota; kingdom Metazoa; phylum Chordata; class Cladistia; order Polypteriformes; family Polypteridae; genus Polypterus; species Polypterus bichir. The sequence goes on along the minus strand of JANRMT010062808.1, from coordinate 58,865,775 downwards.
GCTGTATATTTCAAATAACATTTTGATGTTGATCAAATTCTATGTCACAACCTGTATATGCACATTTTAGCTGATGAAAAAATTTTGATCAGTTTTCATTAATTGATATAAATGCATTAGTTAATCTCCCAGCAAGCTAATCTGTTTTATAATGTCCATGATTAAGCAATGCATAATTTTAATTATCTAAATAAATATTTCACAATATTGTGCCCAGTGTGCAGTAACCTACTGACTTTAGAGAACCTTAACAGTCGTGTATTTCAGTTGAAAATTCTCAAGTGGCTGTAGGCAGCAGGCAACAACAAAGGGTTAAGAACAAAAATGTCACTGTGCTGGTGCAAGCAGCTTTCACAGAGAACTTGAGACTATCCTAAAACAACTTCACCCAAAAGGACACAGGCCTTCCTAAGCAGGCTTTTATAAGAAGAGCAGGTGTGACATAAATCAGTCATTATGTGCCTTGCAGCAACTGGGTGCTAAATCTTATTCACAGTGTAAATATTTGGATAATGCATGTTTGTCTGTTGATGTCTTCTGCTTGAAACAGAACATGTCTATGTTTGGTTGTGATCAGCTGACCTTTGACCTACAGAAACTGTATTAAAAAGCTCTGACAAAGCCCTGTCCTTCAAATCCCAACCCAGATGGATGGACGACATTGCCACCACCCATCACTAAGAATGCTTTCCACGCTGCAGGAATTGATGACGACCACCTTCTGTTAGGCTGCCCTTTCAAGACCGGGCTTTGTCAAGAGCTTCATCTGAGTTATGATTTGCAATGTAAGCCGACATTAAACAAAGCTAAGTTATTTCTCTTATGTCATTTCATACCACTGTATCACTAGGGAGGGGTATTGCCTTTTATATTATAGCTATATAGATTCGGGTTAAGTAACACTCCGTAGTCACAAACAAACTCATTCCCAGGGTGCAGGATACAGCGGCTTAGTATATGCAGACTGTCAGACGGGACAGAATCATCTTAAAAAACTGGTTATAATAAAAGTCACGCAGAGGTTGTGGGTGTGTGTGTGTGTGTAAAGAGTGAGAGTTAGATAGAGAGAGAGGGAGCAAATGAGAGATCTGACCAAGCACTTAACACTAGAATTACCAGAGCCTACGAAAAAACTCGTAGATCCGGCCCATCTTAAATCCATTTGCACCTCTCCGTCAGCGTCATTTGTCCTGTAAATGTGCCGATAAAGACAAGCAGGAAGCAGCCTGGTATCCCATCCCCCAACCCCGCATAACGTGCACAATGTTCTCCCAGCTCATGCCTTGATTGATTATCTGGGAGTGAAGTGCTGGAGTTTTAGAGTGGAAATAATAGATTGTTATTTGGAACACATGCATTTCATGTGTGTTTCGTTTCTACAATAATCTGTGTAAACACATTGTTAAAATAGAAACATTTTTCATATTTTAGTAGTAAATGACAAAATGTTGGCATAAACTATATAATGTGTGAAGCCTGAAGTCCAAAGATCAAATAAACACTTTCACAGAAGGATCAAGGACGATACAACAGCTTCCGTGGCGTATCGGTAAGATTTTCTGACTTGTAATCAAGAGTCCCCGGTTTGATCCTGACTGCCACCTTTATTTGCTGTTTTCAGTAGTGAGCTGCTCTTATTGTTAATATTATACAGTACACATATACATTTGGTTTGAGTCTGTAACAGACGCTGTACATTTATAGGACTTGTAAAAGTTACCGTTTTTTTTCACTTTTATTCTCTCAGTCACAGTCACGATACATACTACCGCCCTAGGGATCTGACGCTGTTAGTTTTTATTTGAAACTGGGAGTAACTGTAGATGTGAGTGTTGTTTTGAGCCAATGGAACTGGACATTCTCTGATCTGGAGGGATAAAAGCTGACACACAACCGCTGGTAAATCTGCCTTCTTCGTATCTCACCGTCTGTTTTATCTTGGTAGAGTGATATATATATTGCTCTACTTTCCCCTATTGTATTATTAATATGTAGCCTTAGAATGCCTAATCTCACAGATTTACCACTGTTTATAAGGTATTATTTTATATAACTTATCCCCACGTTCCCTTCTATATCTATAACCTCAGGCGATTAGATGTAGTATAAAGACAAGCAAATGTTAAGTTACACATAAAATAATGTATTACTGATAATATTCATAAATAATAACAAAATGCAAAGTACATTTAAATATTGGCAACCATACAACCTAATTAAATGGTGATGTGTAGCTCAGGTGGCACACAGACTTGTAGTTACTTACAATGTCTCTAGTTAAGGCATCATTGGTGCTCAGCTTTCAGCCAACTTGTCTGTTCAATATGGCTGCCAAGCTGTGCTCTCCATTGTGTTGTCTTCTTCATCAGATGTTAGTAACAGAAATGCTTCTTCATCGTATGTTGGTTAGCAAGCAAGAGAGAATGTGAGGTTAAGCACGTACATTTATAGATGTTCTGTCCAACCCCTACAGCCAATAGGACATCATGGTACTTAAAGGCCTCTGAGACAAGCCAATTCCAAACAGCCATACCTCAGACCAATGGGGGAAATAGAACATCTTAACACCTGCCCCCAAACCCTATGTTAAAGTACACCTTAGCCTACTTGCAGGGATAGAAAGACTTTAGCAAAGAAACACTCGCCAAACTGGTTTAAGACACATCCCCCAAATCCTGTCGTAAAGTTAAAAATAGACTCAGTCGTAAAAGGAGGGGGGGGTTGGTAAACACTAAATTACATTGCTTTGCCAAAATTACAAATAAAGATGTACAAAATATTTATCAAGTTAAATGCAAAATCTCACATCACAACACAGTCACTTGATTTTTTTAATTCAGTTTTATTGAGTGTTCCTGCTCACGCTGAATTAGTATGCACCTTATGATCTACAATGTCAAAAAAAAATAAACAGAGACATAGGTATATATGATATTTGGAATTATTCATTTAATGACCTGTATAGTACATTTCGGAAAACATTGTGGCACGGATGCAACATTATTTATATTATTCATATTCATTCGCATAACATCTTGCGCTTGTAACCAGTGACCGAGTGTTTCGCGTGTTTTTTTTTTTTTTTCCTGATCTTGCCAGTGTCCACATTGCTGTATGGTGGAGTTTCTTTTGTACTCCAGGACATGCAGAGGAAAGAATAGTACAGAGAGGTCAGTTCAGTGCTATATGCAATCATCAAATTCAAATGTTAACAGTTCACACACACACAAGGACCGTCCTTCCTACATTTACGACATGTGTACCTGTTGCAAAGCGCACACTTCTCTATATGCTGTGGTTCCTATTGTGATTGAGAGAATAAAACTAAAAAAAGCTAACTTTAACAAGTACAATAAATTTATACCCAATGTCCCATATATTTGTCTCTTTCTTTTTTTCTCTGTGCTGCGTTGACATCGTGCACCAGAAGGTGTGAGCTTATTCAGTGCACACAAGAACATGCAGGTGGCCAGTTGCTGTGTGCTACAACATGCTAGCGGCGATCAATGCACATGTTCTGTGCAAGGCATGCACGGGGGCCACTGAGAAAAGAAGAGTGTTCATAGCTCACCTTGCAGAGGAACTTCATCGTCGCATCTTACTAGAAAAGGCAATTGAAAAAGAAAAGGAGGATGCAACATCGACAAGCTTCTGTTCCAAGACAGCCGCTTTCCCCAGGAAAGTAAACTGAGTCAGTGTCAGGTGCCCTTTCAATGTAATAGGAACCAAAGCATAGAGAGAAGTGTGCGCATTGCAACAAGTACACATGTCGTAAATGTAGGAAGGACGGTCCTTGTGTGTGTGAACTATTAACATTTGAATTTGATGATTGCATATAGCGCTGAAGTGACCTCTCTGTACTATTCTTTCCTCTGCATGTCCTGGAGTACAAAAGAAACTCTACCATACAGCAACAAGGACACTGGCAAGATCAGGAAAAAAAAAAAAAGCATGAAACACTCAGTCACTGATTACAAGCGCAAGATGTTATGCGAATGAATATGAATAATATGAATTATGTTGCATCTGTGCCACAATGTTTTCCGAAATGTACTATACAGGTCATAAAATGAATAATTCCAAATATCATATATACCTATGTCTCTGTTTTTTTGTTTTTTTTGACATCATAGACCATAAGGTGAATACTAATTCAGCGTGAGCAGGAACACTCAATAAAACTAAAGAATAAACAATCAAGTGACGGTGAGATACGAAAAAGGCAGATTCACCAGCGGTTGTGTGTCAGCTTTTATCCCTCCAGATCAGAGAATGTCCGGTTCCATTGTCTCAAAACACCACTCAAATCTACAGTTATTCCCAGTTTCAAATAAAAACTAACAGCGTCAGATCCCTAGGGCGGTAGTATGTATCGTGATCATGACTGAGAGAATAAAAGTGAAAAAAAAAAACGGTTTACAAGTCCTATAAATGTACAGTGTCTGTTACAGATGCAAAACAAATCTATATGTGTACCGTATAATATTAATAATAAGAGCAGCTCAATACTGAAAATGGCAAATATAGGTGGCAGTCATGCAAATCTTACCGCTTCACCACGAAAGCTGCTGTATTGTCCTTGAACCTTTTGTGAAAGTGTTTATTTGATCTTTGGACTTCAGGCTTCACACATTATAGAGTTTATGCCAACATTTTGTCATTTACTACTAAAATATGAAAAATGTTTCTGTTTTAACAATGTGTTTACACAGATTATTGTAGAAATGGAACACACATGAAATGCATGTGTTCCAAATAACGATCTATTATTTCCACTCTAAAACTCCAGCACTTCACTCCCAGATAATCAATCAAGGCATGAGCTGGGAGAACATTGTGCACGTTCTGCAGCGGTGGGGGATGGGATACCAGGCTGCTTGCTGCTTGTCTTTATTGGCACATTTACAGGACAAAAGACGCTGACGGAGAGGTGTGAACAGATTTAAGGTGGGCCGGATCTACAAGCTTTTTCGTAGGCAATAATAATTCTAGTGTTAAAGAACACTAACTACGGCTTCTGCTTCAGTCCATTCACTTGGTTTCTGCTAGCAAGTCTCTGAAAGGATCCTGGTTTGCATAGAGTCTGTGAAAGTGAGTGCAGATGGTGTTACCTCCTACTCCAAGTGAGCAGTCTATGCCAGAGATGGCGGCATGAATGTGCAATTGACAAAGTAAAGGGAAGACCATTGCAGCTGAATAGAAGGAGTCAAAATGGCTACCAGCATCAGTTTTCATAAAATATCAGGCAATTAATGTCATACAAAGTCAAACAAAATGAAGTTGAGCGTGTCATACAGTACAACCTCTAAAGTACATTATTAAAAATATTCCAACATACATCAAGCAATCCAATATTGAAAGCAGAAATGCAAATGAATATTCATTCAGTTAACAGTACAATGGGTGGTTAATACATAACAGTCAACACTCAAAACATTTACAATTTCAATCCAAGAACATACAATATAATTCTTCAGGCTGATATGGTCCAAGTATTTCATCTCCAGGTTTTGTTCAACAAAGTTATAACTTGTATGTGATTCATGATAATGTTGATTACAATATTCCAATGGAGCAACAGCTACAAGTTCATGCTGCCTTTAAATTATGTCAAGTAGTGGTCACTTAAACAGGCTGTATGTTTATAGTCGAACTGAAAAGTTTAGACTGCACATGTGGATATGTGCAAAAGCGTGATGAAACACTGTGGCATCAAAAGGTCTGCCCAAGCAACCTGGAAACAGGCTAGCTGCACCAGCCACAAAGTAAATTTCTCAACCTCCAAAAAAAATGTAGCTATATGAGAAATTGCATATCATGGAAATTGTAAAACAAAATGATTATGATGACTAAGTTAAGTTTGCTAATAAACATTTTAAGAATATGTTAAATTACTGTGACGAGTTTACTACTTATTTAATTTTTGAAAAATGGGACTATCTCTTGTGATGGGGGCTGTGCTCTACTTGCCTCTAATGTAGAGACACAACTGGTCCTTATACAAAAACAGTTACCGTATTCTATATTCTATATTCATAACCTGTGATGTGTATTTACTACAGTATATATTATACTTCACTGCAGACCTGTTGTCTGATGACAGAAAAAGCTTACCACTGAGAGGAACTAATAAAAGCCTGAAATGTTAATTTTAAGCAAATACACAAACTTTAGTCTGTCTTTTTTTTATCAATACTACACTTCAGCTGTATAAAAAGTATTTATTCTGAAATGCTGTCATGTAATTTGATGGTGCTTGAATTTCATTATGCGCTTTGCTTTTAAAAGGTTAGAAAATTTCTTTTGTAATTTCTGATTTCCTTATTTAATCAAATGCATATTTTTTAATTAAAATGTTTCGGTAAAATATTGTTGTAGTATACCATTGCATTTTTCTTTCAGTTACAATTGCAAATGTGAGTCAGAAAATAACAACCTTATATAATTTATAATGAGATATCATCTTTGTGAGGTTTTTACTGATTTAAGGAAGCAGTAACAGTGAATAAACAATGTTGGATGAAATGATTTGTTTGGATTAACCAAACGCTCAGTAATGTATACCTGTTTCTGAATTATGACTGAATATTGCCTTTTGCCTACACATTAAATCCAATCAATGTGTGCATCCAGTTTCATAATTGGTCCACTTGTACATAACAATTTCCTTTTTCTTATTAAAAACAGAGTATGCTGCTTCAGTACAGGCATACTCAGATAATATCTGTTTTTAAACAAAAATAATAAGAGTAAGCTTGGTGGATTGTCACAGGCCTTGCATAGAACATGTTACATTATGGACAGATTTAAGGCAATGTACTATATATCTATATAAGTACTACATTTGCAATTTTTATTTATGAAATCTGCATCAGGAGTGGGCAGGAGGAGGAGTATAGGAACCTAATCAAGGACTTTGTTAAATGGTGCGACTCAAACCACCTACAACTGAACACCAGCAAAACCAAGGAGCTGGTGGTGGATTTTAGAAGGACCAGTCCCCTCATGGACCCTGTGATCATCGGAGGTGACTGTGTGCAGAGAGTGCAGACCTATAAATATCTGGGAGTGCAGCTAGATGATAAATTGGACTGGACTGCCAATACTAATGCTCTGTGCAAGAGAGGGCAGAGCTGACTATACTTCCTTAGAAGACTGGCATCTTTCAACATCTGCAATAAGATGCTGCAGATGTTCTATCAGACATTTGTGGTGAGCACCCCCTTCTACGCGGTGGTGTGCTGGGGAGGCAGCATAAAGAAGAGGGACGCCTCACGCCTGGACAAACTGGTGAGGAAGGCAGGCTCTATTGTAGGCACGGAGCTGGACAGTTTGACGTCCGTGGCAGAGCGAAGGACACTGAGCAGGCTCCTGTCAACCATGGAGGAGAGATTGTTCCTCCCCAACACTGTGCGACTCTTCAGTTCCACCTTGGGGGGGGTAAACGTTAACATTATACAAAGTTATTGTCTGTTATACCTGCATTTTTATCACTCTTTAATTTAATATTGTTTTTTATCAGTATGCTGCTGCTGGTGTATGTGAATTTCCCCTTGGGACTAATAAAGTATCTATCTATCTATCTATCTATCTGAAACTTTTCAATTATAACATAAAGCAATTTTAGCTGTTATTACCACATAACCCTTTCCTTACATTATCACACTGATACCTTGCAAGGTTTTCTTAGACTATAGTAACTAAAATAGAAAGCTATACTATGGGCCCAACTGTAATGAGTGAGTTGGAAAAATCAGGGTAAGAAGGTTTCTCTCACACAGGCATTCACAACATCAAAAGTTAGAATACAAAGTAACCACTTTGGATCTAAAATAGGTTCTTACCACTGATATAAATGCTGTATACACAATATATCCATGCAGTGCAGTATATACAATATATCCATGCAGTGCAGTGTGCTGTATATGCCAATATCAGTGTCAAGCGCCTATTCTAGATCCAAAGTAATGCATGGTGTCAGTTTTTAAGCAAGATACCAGCTATTTTTTTTTGGTGTGCCAGGAGCAATGGTGTAGGTAGAGTAGTGTTTTCAAGCCATTTTTTGGTGGTGGCACACTTTTTGTAACCCAAAAAAAATCCAAGGTACACAAAGATTCTAACAACTACAAAAGTTTTAAATGTCATACACATGCTAAACTGTCCAAAGGGTACTGACTACTGGAGACGCTGTCAAAAAATCAGTTTGGAGATTGGCGCGCACAGACACAGCTCTTAGTGAGCACTCGTATGCCAACTGTCCCTCGACTCTGTGAGAGTCACTGGCAAACACACAGCCAGGTAGCTGCCCAACCCCTAAAAAAAAGTCTACTGGCTGCTACAGTGCATTCTAAGCGCTGTGTATGAATAAGAGCGATTGCAGAGCAGCTTCTATGTTGGCTTCTCCAGGTAATCTTGTTCTTCTCAAATAAGTCTCGATCACCTTGAGGAGTGTTTTTCTCTCAGGTCAGGACCCAGGGGCACTACATTCTTATTTCCACAGCACACCAGTTGAAAAATACGTGTGCAGAGTATAATTATCAAGTCGTTGATGATGATGAACAATTGAGAATGGTGTTTCTGCAGTTTTAATACAATTTTAAAGTATGCCCATTTAAGGGATGCTTATACTTTCAATTAAATCAGTCTTTAGCAGTGCTTTCAAAATCTACAGTCATTTTGATCATTCAGTTTTGCTTTAACACGTCTGTATTTTATATACTATGCCAAACTGAGAATTAACACGATATTTTTTGTTGTTATTTTTGTAGGTGCTTATAATACATTGGCCTTGTTTTCTTATTGCCTTTCTTTTCAAGTTACATTTTAGAAAGACTTTCAAATTCAGGTTGCACTTACTTAGGTAGTATTTTGTTAAAAGTTCAGCTTTAAGGTCATTGTTTAAGTTTAAGCTATGTCATTAATTTTTTTTATTTCTTTTGTGATGATTCTACATTATTTAGTGATTCAGTGTGTACTTACTTCATGACTAAGGTACATATATGTTTTTCACCTTTTCGTGTCACTTACCCTCATTTATTGTGTGTGTTTGCAGAGGCAGACCATATTTGTGCACATTTCTTCAAGACCTTTCTAGATTGTTTTGCTTTCACTCTCAGACTACCTTTTTAGTTTTCACCAATTGTCTTTTTTCTTCTTATTATTATTATAATTGTTTGCTTCATTATTGAGTATTTGGGTGTATTTTTTGCTTATTGATATTTTTAGCTTCCTAAATTATTTCCTTTTTCATTTTGGCTGTTGTTTTGACAATTATAATTTGTGTCTTTAATTACATCATTTTAATGACTTATTTAAATTATGTACTATATTTAATTATACATTGAATCTGAAAAGAGATTTTTGAGGCTTTGGCTTTCCAGTTTGGTAAGTAGTATTATGTACCAGTTAATGATAAACTAATTTTATCGCATATCTATAATAGTAACATAAGTTTGGACACCCTCAGCAAAAAATGGTTATTCATTATTTAAGGTTTTCAAAGTTGTTCAACATCCTATTCACTTTCATAATTATTCATTAGACTTCCCTTCCGCTTATGGAGATGATATTCATAATTTAAATTATGAAGTCATTTCAGATCACTTCAATTGCACATGTCCTTGTGCATAAATATTAGTTAAGACTTAATACTGTGGTGCTTCTAAATAATAACAGTACAACAGCCTTTATTGAATATCAGCTGCAAGACAAATTGCACCTTCAGCAAAGCTGAAATATTCAGGACTTTGTAGCCATGATATTAATGGACATCAGATGGGTGACTTCTTTAGACTTACTGAATGTATCTGGGTTTACAAATTTATAAACGCTGTTGAGAATTATATCCTGACCTTTTATTTTAAGGGTTCACATTCATTGAGTTGTGACTACATTTGCCAAAGAAGCACAGAGTCTTGTTTACTACATGTGTCGGATCATGTTGTGATCATCCATAAAATTAGCATGTAAGAACTATTTTGAGTCACCATGGGTTATTTGTCAGTCATTTACATGGGTTGGCCTTTCAAAGATTTGCGCTTAACATATTCTTTTCATAGAGGAGTACTCCATGACTTTGATACCATTATTAAAGTGATAGATCATCAAGTGGCCTGCCAGCAATCCTTAGCTAAATAGTTCCAAATACATAAGATCTCGTTCTGAAACTTCGTTTTTCAGTACTATGAAAAAAAATATTCTGTGTCTTCTAACCATAACAGTTGTGCTATGGGGTATCTACAGCAGCAGGCCAGCCTAAAACAGAGTCATTCTATAAGGAGTTCATCACCTTCTTCAGACTGTATTTAAAAGTTCAGTAAGCAGCCAGATCATCACGGGTGCTATTATAATGTTTGTTGGTGTCTATATGATTGTCCAGTGACTGAAAAAAGAAATGGGGAAGTGTTTGAAACAAGAATAGGATAGTTGTTGTAGCTTAAAATATATGAATGAGTTCTAACCAAATGAATAACTGATCTACAGTAAATGTTCTTGAATGATTTATTTTCTTTTATTGTGCAATCCATTCAGCAAAGATTGATTTATTTTTATGATCACTCTTTGATCTGAGCAAATCACTACCAAAATCCCTCAACACTCAAGAAAAACATAGTATAAAAATTGTTTTTGTATATGATGTACTGTTATAAACCCTAGAGCAATAATGTTAGACAAGTATGAGAAATGCTATATTTTCTATGTAGCAGTATGTGCCTTTTCAGCAAATGTTATTTATCCTTGAAATGATGAAAAATATAACAGAAGAAAGGAATAAACAATAGATGAACAACATTAATTACTGTAATTTACTAAAGTAAACTATCAATGAAAAGACAGAAAGCATTTTATTATTAAAGACTGTGATTGTGACCTTGGTGTGGTGGAATGTTTTTTTACATTCCAGACATCATTACAGCTTTACTCTGAGAAGATTTATCCTTATAGTCTTTCTTCTGGCACAATTGTCTAAAGGGAAGTTGCTAGATAAAACATTATTCTTAAAACAGTTTTCATTAAAACAAGGACATCTTTTTATGGGACTGAGACACTAGGAGCAATTTCTGGTGTAAGGCATAGAGGTGATGATCCAATAACACAATAAAGCATCACTTTTTACCTAAAAACAAAGTCCTTTTATTTGAAATGTTAGTATTTGTGTACATAGCATTTAAAATCTATCAGGTAGGCAAATATCTGCATTTGGATCTTAAGCAGAGAAAATATTCACTTTTTTCCCTACTGTTTTTTTTTAACTTACTGTACTAACTTACCTAATGTTCATCTGTTCTTCCCTAAGATGTAGAGCTCTTGTAGAGAACCAGTCATTCCTTCCAGTTTTGGGGCAATGTCCTTGGGTGGAATTTATAAAATTTGTATACAGTACACATAAAAAGAAGCCCAGAATGTGTGTAAGCAACTTTCCACTGAAAATGTGGAATTTATTATAGAAAACTTGACAGGAAAACTTGCATTAGTTTATAACAACTTTGACCTATCCACGAGCAAAAAATTTGGATAAACTTAGAAACAGAGACACCCTTGACCAAGTAGAGAAATGCATCCAAACCATCTAAATGACAAGACACACATATAAATTAATTAATTAATCACCGAGCTATTATTAGAATGCGCTTTGACCCTTTTAAGAAGGCCAATGCTATGTATTTGCACTGAGGTACTTTTGTAGTGTTTCATCAATTTATATTGGCTACATGTTTTCACTTCTCAAGATTAGGAACAAATGCAGTCACATGTCATTAACTGCATTAATTAAAAGCACAGGTACAATTCACTTTGTGTTTACAGACATCTAATAAATATCAAGCTATAAGATATATTGACAGCCTAATGGTTTAACAAGGCTTGTTTGGTGCTACTTGAAGTCTATACAAATGCTCTATACAAATAAATGAGCTTATAGGGACCAGCAGGATTTTGATGTTGACGACTGGCTTATGGGCCATTCTCTTGGAACTATGTGGTCAACTGGGCCTGGCATTAGAATGTCAGACTGTCTGAAATTACTGTTCATATTCAGGTTTTAACAATGGTTGAAACTGGCCAACTGTTCCAACCGTGGAGAGAACTAGCCAACAGGTTAGGAATATCTCTGCCAAGCTTCAGCTCTATCATGCCTGCTGTGCTGGAAGCCATAAATTGACTGACAGGGCACTGCATTCAGTTTCTGTATGGTGTGGATATACTGATCAGCATAAAAATGTAATGTAAGGATCCAGTTTTCCTAACATAATTGGAATAATTGACTATGCTCATATTTCAATAAGAGTACATAGCAAGAATGAAGCAGACTTTGTTAACAGTAAACAGTGTGAAAGGCGCTATATATGCGCCTGATACAGACTGACAACAGAGGCATGTTAAAATCAACCAAAAATGATTTTATTTTCTTCTTCTCCTGGGGTCCACGTCTTCCCCGTGTCCCTCAGATATAAGCACACCAAATAAACCAAAGTAAAGCACACACTACAAAACACTCTTCTCCACCACTCCCCTCGGCAAGCGTCGTCCTCCTCCTCCCGACTCAGCCTCCTCAGTGGTGGCTGTTGGTTCCTTTTATAAGGCACCTGGAAGTGCTCCTGATGCTTGATTGCCGAGTTCCAGCTGCATTTCCGGGTGTGGTGAAAACACTGCCCATAAGGGCTCAGGAGTCCCAGCTGCAGCACCCCGTGGCAGTGCCTGTGGGACCCAACAGGGCTGTACTAAATTCCAATTCCCATGGAGCCCTGTGGGAGACTGTGGCACTGCTCCAACCCAAGGGGGTTGCCATTTAGCGTCCAGGGGGAGATATTGAATAGTCCATGGCTGCTCCTTTTGAACATATACTGAAGGGGCGTCCCGGCTGGGCATAGGCCCCGGCTGTCCGCCACAACAGTTTTATTCCATTAATATGCAAGTCATCTGTGATATCAAGATGACAAAGACAAAAGTTCTGGTTCAGTGGCCTGGTTCAACCCATGATTCAATCATTTTGAAGCAAAGTAGCATTGGAAGATGACTTGTCGTACCTGAGGGCTGGCTTGTTGTTATGGTAAGTGGTTGACTCCTGTCAATATTTTCATGGGGCCAGTACTATTCATTGTAACAGCAATCATTTGATTGCATATTCCAGACAATAGTGGCTACCCTCTCAGATGCTGGCTGCACCTTTCCCCAATCCCCACAGCACACAGAACAGGTGTAATAATGCCATGAATGCTCATGTGTGTTCAGTTGTGTAGCGCATTATAGAACTTTTCAAATCTAGATAATGGTGTCTGGATGCGTCCAGTGGGAGGCTACTCTACCAGCCAACAAAAATGCACAGCATCGTGATTACATGCCCTGCACTTAACGTGGAATGGAACAACAATCTTCCATACCTATTCTCATTGACATAGAGCCTGATAACCCTGATCCCTACCCACTAACTGAGATGACTAAACTTCTCGTTGTGAGGCAGTATGAGGATGTAATGAGTAGTTTGTGAAATGCACAATCAGGTGCACAGGTATATTTTTTAATGAGTCAGATATTCCTGTAAGTACACTCTGCTTTTCCTTGACCTCCTGGCTCACTTCTTGGATGGATGGGATTGTCTCTCTTTGTATGTGCAAAGCCAAATCTCTGTGAGGAAACAAAGATTAGTGGATGCACCAACAGCACATGGAGATGACCTTGGTGTGGCACCTGAGACTCCACTGGGACCAGCTTCACTGTAGTCCTCCAGAGTGGCTCCTTCACCAGCAGCTGTAACTGTCTCCATCATTATAAAGATTGTCATTAAAATTCTTAGAACTGTATATAATATTGTGGTTATTTCACTCAAAGGCATACATTAATTTTTTTTTTATTTACCTGATTTTCCAGCATCTGTCACCTATGCCACATGTGTATTCTTGGACTGCTCTAGCAAAATGCTGCATAAGGCAGTATCTCTGATCAAACATGCAATTCACAAACTCAGAGAGCATGGATGTGTTTGTCCTCCTGTTTCACTTACACTTTGCTGGCAATGTGCGATCTGTTTCTTTGGATCCACCTTGAAATCTGACCATTTTGTTTTAATATACCTCATGTTATGGCTGGTAGAGCTCACTTCATTCGTGGCAGCGGCAACCTGTTGCCATTCCACATATTTTTGTTTGTTGGTGACACCTACACTTAAACCATAGAATAAAAGTTCTTTGTGTGGTACTCCAGAGAGAAAAACTTCTGTTTCTCAGCCGTCAAAATTTTGATTTTTACCTCTCTTTTATGTTGTCACCATTATCATACCTTTTAGGTACTCTCTTCTTTAAATATGTATGAGGTTAATTATCATGCTCTATATAGGGATGTTTTAAGGTGGGAGCCGTGTTGAGTTTGAAGTTTGTCCACATGCAGACATTTACCAGATGATTGTCATTTTTGCAGGTTATTAACGTAGATATGTGTGTACGCTGCATTTTTTAAATCACATTTTTGTTTGTTGAACTAATTTTCCTGTTTTTTGGTGTATGCGTATTATTACGCTCAAATCCACACAAAGTTTTATAACTGAGACACCTGGTACGTAGCCATTCTACTCTTCTCTGAGTCCTGGACATTTTCTACCCACTTCAGTTGTAGCTGGTCAAACACCTTGAACCCCTATCTGAGAGCCTTGAATGCCTGACTTGGGAGTCTCTGGTTGCTATCCCATGTAGTGGATTCAGGAATTATTCAGACACGTTTTCACTTTCTCCACACTTTATTGTGTTATAAATTTAATTAGGCATACCCATAATGATAATGAGAAAAATGTGTTCACAAATCTTCATGAAAACATATTAAAATCAAATGTGAGTATTCAGACCCTTTGCTTCAGCACTCCAAATTGTGGTCAGGTGCATCCTGTTTGCTTTCTTTATCCTTGATATGTGTCAAGTGTGGCAAAATGAATTGATTGAACATAGTCTAGAAAAGCAGACACCTGTGTATATAAGTGCCCATAATTCACATTGCATGCCAGGATAAAAACCAAGTCATGAGATCCAAGAAACTCACTGTAGACCTGATGAGCAGTACCTGGGGCCTCATGTGTAAACGGTGCGTACTCACAGAAATGTTGCGTAAGAATGTTTCTAAGTTCAAATCGCGATGTATAAAACCTAAAGTTGGCGTAAAGCCACGCACATTTCCATGGTACCTCATACCCTGACGTACGCAAGTTCTCTGCTCAGTTTTGCAGACTGGCGGCACCCAGCGTCAAAGCAGTGCTACTGTTCCTGTGTGGTTATCCTTTCTTTTCCTAACCCGGCTTTATAAATACACTGAAATTAACCGCATATTGTTTATTAGTTTAACGCATCTGATTGTAATTAACCAGTAACAATATAATGGTCCATGGAATGGTCAAACTATTCTAAATACCATAGCTACTTTAGTGTTGTTACTCTCACTGCACTTTCTTTTTCTTCTCTCAGCTGCTCCCGTTAGGGGTTGCCACAGCGGATCATCTTTTTCCATATTACTCTCCCTGCACCATTCGGAGCAGCTGATCGGAAAGAGAATTATCGGTATACAGCATCAAGCACACGCTGCCTCAGCCATGCTTCCTATTTGAACTGCTTCTCATATGACAAACGCTTCAAACCTTTCCTGTATGGACCTCGCAGTTCAGAAAGAGTTTCATCCCAAGAACTTGTAAACGCACTCAATCAGTCCATCAACTACTCCTTGTAGAACTGTTAGTACTTATTAGTACAGTTACCTCACTGTAAACATGCAGTACAGTTATAATATTGCACAACCTGAGCCACTTTATAAAGAGTGTATTTACATATGATGACGATATCATTTTTAAGATGAAATGCGCAAAATATGTTTATTATATTATACAGATAAAACTTTAACTTCATTTAAATAACCTATATTGTTAATAATTAAAGGACATGGTGTTGCTACGCTAGCAAGGATCTGGCGCTCCATTGACGGATTATTCCTTTCCCTCACTGTATGCTTCACTGGGACTGGCGTGAAGGATAGAATAGTTAAACATGTACTACGAAGATATTTCAATGTTCCTTAAAAGTTTTGAAGAATCTGCATTATAAGCTTACAGATGGCTTAACGTCCATTACAGAGCTGATTGTGTGGCGATTGGTTACTAGGAGAAAGAAAAGTAAGGACATTAATTGGATGTTAGTATATTTGAAAGAGACAGTACTGCAGGGGCGGCCTTAGGCATGTGTAAACTGTGCACCTGCAGAGGGCCACCAAATCCCAGGGGCTGCCACACCAATATACTGTATATTGAATATAAAACAGAAAGAGAAAATAACGACACAGCTAAAACACAGCGGCAAATTTCGACAAAAGTTAAATGCTTGTGTCATGAGCATGATGCAGTGTCCACAATGTGTCCTGTCAGAGCAAGAGAGCCGGTTTAAGAAGCACGTAGTGATTCACACACACAGAGCACATAGAAGAACACATACAAAACAAAGCATTTAACGTGCTACTTTGCTTGCGATGTGATTTGAGAAACTAGTTAATTAAACGATTTTAAGATAAAGTTTATGATGTTCTACTTTAATGACAAAATAATCTACATGATTAAAGTGGAAATTTCGAGATTGAAATTGACATTTCGTGCTTTTTCCCCACTGTGTGCCTTTTTTTTTTCTCTGTACCCTAATAAGCTTTCATATGACACTCAGACATTGGGCTACAACTCGCCTTTTCACGGCGACTTTGATATCTGACAACTTCTTTTTTATTTTGGCACTGTGCGACTTTGTGAACTTGAGCTTTCAAGTTTCTCCGACACGCTATGTCAGTTGTTCAGCTTCCTTTTGTTGTTTATACCACTGTTTAAACCAACAAATAGTAAGTTTTTCCTTGCCTCCACTTGGTATTCGCTGAAATTCTTCCATTTTCCCTCTTGCTTTTCCCATTGTCTTTTCACAGAACGTTGAGCTTAAGGGCTATTTATATTGATTTGCATATTCAAAGAGGCGTAATTCTGGGAGGAGTTGGGGCGGAACAGTAGGCGCATGCACAAACGTTACTTTTCACGCTGACCGGGATTTATGTAGCAGAAGAATGCGGAAGATTGCGAACGCACAGATTCCTGCATCTGGATTTTTCTGTGCGTAAGCACGTTTCGGCTTTTGTGCTTACGTCATGTTATAGTGTGAGTTCTATGCACGGCGTTATGCATGAGGCCCCTGAAGATAGCAGTTTACTGGTACTACCCATCCAATCTGACAGAGACTAGGAGGATATGCCAGAAAGGTAAGGACAAATTGTCCAAACTCAGATCTGCAAAGCTTGTAAAGACTTACCCAAGAAGTCTCAAAGCTGTAATTGCTGCCATAGTAACTACTACAAAGTAATAAATTAAAGATCTGGATACTTCTATAAATGAGATTGCTGGTTTTTAGTAAATTTGAAAACCTTTCTGAAAACATTTAAATTTTGCTATTAAATATAGATTGATTGGCAAAGAAGGAAAATGTACCCATTTAAAATTAAACCTACATCAGAAGGAACTTGACAGAAAGTGAAGGTGCCTGAACACAATCTGAGTCCACTATAGCATACAGCAAAACCAATGATCCTTGCTGTTATCTAAGGGGGCTCACTTCCTTTCTATCATTAATTGTTTGGTTTAAGACTGTCCTGCCAGGTTTTCTAAGTTGCCCAGGACACACAACTATAAGTAAGAGTAGGCACTAAAGTATTCCATTTTTCTTTTTACCCTGCATGATGACATGTTTCTCTTTTGCCTATGAACCAGGGATTTATTATATTGTAGAGGGATCCTGTGGTAGCTAGTCTTTCATTGATTTCTCTGTCCATCCTGCTGACTGACTAATCATTGTCCCAAGGTATTGAAAGTAACACACCAGCTCACTTGTTTCTAAGTTTGTTGTTGTGTTTCTTTTGATTTCTAGATATAGTCATTGTTTTAGTTTTCTTGGAGCTAATAATAATATTCCTTTCCACATTTCTTTCTGCCAGATATTCAGATTCCTCTGTAGTTGTTGTGAAGTTATATGGTAATAGAGTAGCAAATACTGCAAATATCAGCTCAGAAAG
This sequence comes from Polypterus bichir lapradei, assembly GCA_026402145.1. Taxonomy (NCBI): domain Eukaryota; kingdom Metazoa; phylum Chordata; class Cladistia; order Polypteriformes; family Polypteridae; genus Polypterus; species Polypterus bichir. The sequence continues at coordinate 58,847,712 of JANRMT010062808.1, read as the reverse complement.
ATTCTCAATTCTCCATATCAATCTTGCTAGTTTGTTTCTTGCAGTCTTTAAGAATATCATCTATCCGCACAACAAATAGATATTTAAATGAGACGTACCTGTATTTCTCCTGCAAGAGCCCTTGCTTGTTGTAAACTTTCCCAAATGGCTATTTGCTGTTCTTGTATAATTTCAGCATCATGCATAGAGGATTTTAATAGCTTTTCCATGTATTTCCCACAAAACACACTGAGGTATTTGGTCAAACATATTTCACAGATCGAGGTAGAATGCAAAAAACCTTTTCCATTTATAAATCTAGTGCATTTTATTTAAACACTGTAATTTTGCTTTTAATAATGTCCCGTCTGAATGTGCTTTCTGCCTTAAACCTGAAATCTAGGAATTGGATAAACAGAACACTGAATCCATGTAAATCAACCAAGATCAGTGAAACCAAAGGTTTCTATAGTCTCTGGCATGTTTATTTTTAATATAGGGCATTTAACTGTTTTCTGTCTTAGGCACGTCTTGCAAAAACTTTTACTTTTTTCTGTCAATGACCCACTCCTCACTTTCACCCATTTTCTGCTGCCTGTATAATATCACCTGCTTTATAAAGAACAGTTTTGACAAGAGAAAGTTCTATTCAACTCAACAAATATTACCTTTAAATCCCTGTTTACCTGACTTTTGGCAAAAATTAAGCCAAGAGATGAAAGTCTTTGAAGTACTATAAACTGAACATTTTTTCTTTCTTGGATTTTTACAGCTTTTTTTTCCAAAATGTACCCTTAAAAGCATTCATCAATACTTGGGTATTCTGGTTGAAGAACTTGGTTAGTCATTGTACTTTAAATGCTTTAATCTTTTTGAGTATCCTAGAGTGTATCGACTTGTGTTCTTACTCTAAGCAAACCTGCTTAAAAATAAAAAGCAACACCTTAGTTTGGAGAGTGAGGGGCTACATAGGGATTGCTGTAACATAAGCAGGGCATAGATTATTTTATCTTTCTCTTCCTTGACCCGCAAGATGGAAAAAGAGAAAATCTTGTGTTTCCATTTGAGGTAGCATGTCATGTCTCAGGTGGCAGTGGATAGCTCTAGAAGACTGGGTTCAGATTTCAGGCCTGCTTATTGTCTGTGTGATGTTTCAACATTCTCCTTGCATCTGTGTGGGTTTTTATCCAGGTATTCCCATATTCCCCTAATATGCCAATTAGGTTAATTAGCTCAGCTCATCTGAAACAGTGTTGAATTATTCCTTCTAATACTATGTTTGAATAAGGGACCAAGGGATAGCTCTGTGATGAAAACAACTACTTCTATTTCTTCTCTTTTTCAGTTCTTCCCATATTTGTGTTTAATGTTAATCAGTCAATCTGTTGCTTCTTTAGGAAGTCCTTCTTTGCTGTATAGGAAGTGGAATGAATTATCAGCACAGTTGTTGTCTTCAGGTTCAGTCACTTTTTACTGTAAGATGACAAAATATTTTTTAAAAACTGAAGTATCATTACACTCTATACATTTTTCATCAATTTATTCAAAACTTAAATCAAAGATTCAATGGCATACAGTAGAAAGCCACAGGCTTGGTGCTTAGCATGTCTTAGCAAATCCTTAGACCGAAAAGCCAACTTGTAATAACCATAGTCGACAGATCATTTCATTTCAAGGCTTTATTTTACATTTTTTATTTTTTAATAATGCAGTCAAAGCATTACTGAACCAAAGGTTTTATTATGTGATTTTTATGTTTAATAGTGTTATCTACTATGTAAGAAAACTCTAAGGTTCTCCAGTTCCTCAAGGCAATCTGATTGGTCACTTGGCTTTATTGACATGATCGAAAGAGGAAGTATAAGTGTGAGATTCATAAGGGGGAATAAAGGCGTAGGAAGCATGCTGAGAGTCGCCTTCAATGACAGGAAGTATAAATGAGAAGAGATGAGCAAGGTGCTATAAATATCAGATCAAATATTGGGATTGCTGGGAAAAAGAGGTTCAGGCACACAAGCATACCGAGGAAAGGTGCTGAAGGTACATGTAGGGCAACAGATATCAAATATCATTTAAATTATTCTATTACCTGTCTTTGTAACTTTGGCTAGTACAAAATAAAGGTGAATTAATTGAGCATTTACAGTAGTTTTCTGGGAAACATGAATAGAGCATTAATGTATAAGTTCACTATGTGCGGCTATAGTAAATTTTATTTTACAGATTATTTCATGAAATGATCCACATGTAAATTATGAAACAGTTTAATTTGTTAATGATGATCTTAGTAAACCTTTACCAATGCTCACACACTCAGCAAAGGACAATGAAGTATCACAAGAAGTAATGAATTTGTTACAGAATATTACTGATGTGCAGCTGTTTTTGTCTTTGCAGGACATATCTCTATATATATAAAATCCAATGTATGTCTGTCCACTTTTCACGAGAGAACTACTTAGATTGGGGTTTTTTCTATAATTTGCTTGAACTTTCTGGTTGATTTTGTAACTTCTCTCTAGTATCTAGTATCATAGTTCACTTGCGGTACTGATTTATTTGTATGAATTCGAGAGACAGGCTGCGGGCTGAAGGGAGGGGAAGGAGGGACTTCAGAAGTACGGAGCCAGGCGTGGCCCTCCTCACTCACACGCCAACCTCCATTCAAGTTGTTCTGCCGCTCGCCACATGTTGGAGAGTACCTTGCCACTGCTTTGCTAGCGATACCTGTTTGTTCAGCAGACATTATCATCTAGAGATAGTTAAAGAGAAACATTTGATGGTTTTGAGAGAGTGATCACAGCTACGTGTGTTTTAGAGGGTACCTGCTCATTGGCAGAGATACCACGGCCACGTGCTTTTCTCTTCTCTCTTCCTTTGATAGCAAAACCAAAAATATTGTATGTCAAGAGTCTCTCGGATACGAAAGCTATCAATATAAATTCTTCTTAATACAAATTATTACATTTTTTTAAATTGATCTTTAAAGTTTCTCCTGTCTCACTACTACACTGGTAGAGTCACGGGGAACAGCTAATATTATATAAAACATGCAGTCATTATTATTAAAGAACTCATTTTGTTCAGTCACCTTTTTCATGTCCATTCTGGTAAAAGGTACATGGCCATTACCCCTAGCACAAGCAGACTGAGAGACAGTTTTTATCTACAGGACATACAATAAAGCTACTCAGCAGCCACTCAAACTAATAAATTTGTGACTTTCTACTGTATGGAAGTGCATATATATGGAGGTAGTAAATGGTGCATCTGTAAAGTATAAAAAAAAGTTTAAGGTTCACACTGAACAGAAAAGAAAGTAAGAGACACAACATTTCAGCTGTATAGTCTTTATCATATATAGCCAAAATGTGTTGCCTCTTACTTCCTCTTCTTTTCTTTTCTTTTCAGGTTGGAAATTACCATTGCATAAATGTATGAATTTATATTTATTACCCTTTTTTCTTGTCTCTTGTCGGTGTGGTATTACTGTCTGTGCGAGAAATATAAGCATTTTCATTTTATTATACACATAAGAATTTAATTTTACTATGTACACATAACAATTAACTCAAACTATATAAAAAAAGTATATTCCAAGCTCTCCTATATGACAAACGTAATCAGCTTATTCTCCACATTTTGTCTTTTATAAAAAGTAACTGGCTGATCTGATTGGAATGGCTAAAATGAAGTACATTATAAAACTACAGTATACAGTATATAATTAGTGATTTACAAAATGGGTTCTACTTCTCATGGCACGTAGCATCTTAGTAAGAAAAATTCTATGTTTTTTTTAAATCTACAGTTACATATTGTCTCCCCCAATACTGTAAATATCAAGAAAAACAGTATTTCTAAACATATTTTTTTCAGAATTGGTGAGTTCATGCTTTTCACTAGATGAATTGTATAAGATGCCAATGTTTTGGGACTATAGTTCCTTCATGCTGCATAGTACTGTAGAATGCCAGAATAGCTTTGGAGACTTCCTGAGGTGAATGAATGACTTTGATTTCATAAAACTTGACAGCTATCATCTGGCAAATGAAGGAGGGGGTCTTTTATTTTTATTTTCCTTCTGCTACATTCTAACACAAAATGGATGGATTACAGTAAATATTTATTTCTACAAAGCCTTCGTCTTTTTCTAATATTATTTAAAAAATATATAAATATAAATGCCAAATAACATGTTCAGCAGGAGTTTTCTGTTTTTGTATTTAAATTGTTACCATAAGAAGAAACAGAAATATATTGTAAAGTAGAATGTTTCTTGCTAGCTGAGAGCTGAAATGAATTATAGAAGCAGTCTGATTTTAGCCAATTTATCTTACACTAGTATTTTGTTCTGAGTATCTTCATGGAGAGAAATCAGAAATATAATCTTTCTGCACAATATTATTTAATCAGCTATACTTACCTTAATGTTATATACTGTAAATATTTCTTTTTGCAGTTCAGATATCAAAGTTTTCTTCCATTTAACAAAAGTGTTACTTGTTGTTTCTTATTGCATATCACAAGGCAGTCACAAAATAAAACAAAGAAACCTGTGCCATCTTTCTAGTCTGGATTTTAATCAATACCAAGTGCATTATCTTGGAAGAGAGCTGCCCTTAGTTTGTCAGCTCAAAAAGTAAAACCTCCCTCCTTCCAACCAATTTTCTTTTAGTTTAGCTTTTCCATTACATTTTTTTGTTAGAGATATTGTTTGGGTCACAAGTTTCACGAAGCTCTACTTTTAATGCTATAAAAATGCATGCATTTTCCCCAATCCTAGCTAACAATCTGATTCAAAATCTTTTAATCATTATATATTATTATGGATTTCTATTAAGACATGAAAAAGGTCATTTTGGAGACAGAAAGATTAAATATACGAGTTTAGTAGTATTTTCTTTCCAAGTGTTTCTCTCTCGGTTTTGTTGCACCTTGTGCAGAACTGCAGATACAGTCTTCAATGTGCCACGTGATGATCCTCTCTCCCTAATATAAAACACATCTGGCAAAACTTAAAGCTAACTTTATTTTTCAGCAACATTAACGTATTGTTTTCTTATGGTCTTTCCCATTTGTGCACTGTCCTTTAGTAAGGCTGGACTCGATATCCAACCCAAACCCAACTCTGTTACAGGCTGTCTTTCACTATTTCAATTGGAGTAGAGGGACTTATGGGGAGCAAGTCATGGAGTCTGCTCAGCAGAAGTCATAGTACTTCAGAGGGTGTAGTAACACAGTCTGTTCCAACTCTGCTTTAAGACACACAGAGGGTTTTTAAATAATCAACAGAAGTTGGGACACCTGTGCAAATTGTTTGCTTCAACTTACAAGGCTTAATTTACTTTAATTGTTGCACAACATCTGTAGGTTGTAACCTATAAGGTGTTCCCTGAAGAAGGCCCATTTGTAATATTCTGAAATTTTCTACACACATATTGTCATATATGTGCATCAGAAGGTCACCTACCTGGACTTCTCAGAGGTAAGCACTACTAACCTGGGACACCAGGCGACGTGATCTTTGACTGTCTCGTCTCTTTTGTCACCCACAGCTTAGAGAAAACATCTACCAAAGGCATTGCCCATTCTGGTCAAGGTGCTCTAAAAGCAAGGCATTCTTGGAAAATGGCATCTAATTGGGGAGATACTGTAAGCCACAGAAGTCTGAACCTGAAGCCTGATCGCTCTCCAGAGCCTTTTGAACCACAGCCAACAGCTAAATTTTGCTTTTGTCTCTTTATTGTGCTATTGAGTGCTTGTTATTTTCAGTTGCTTAATTATCTGAGTAAGCGGGTGGCTTCTTGACTACTGCCATATCCTCTACCAAGGATGACACACGCACACACACATATATATGTCGCAGGGGGTGCTGGAGCCTATCCCAGCTAGCACAGAGCGGAAGGCAGAAACAAACCCTGGACAGGACGCAAGTCCATTGCAGGGCAAACACACACACACAGGCGCCCATACACCAAACACAGACTAGGCTAATTTACTGTTGTCTGTTCACCTAACCTACATGTTTGGACAGTGGAAGGTAACCTATGGGGACACAGGGAAACCATGTAAACTCCATACAGGAAGGACCTGAGACACAAACCTTGGTCTCCTTACTGCAAGGCAGCAGCACAAGCACTGAGCTACTATGTCACTCTGTACATATACATATAGTATAACTCCCTGTGAAAAGAGTGTGTCAGTCTGTCTTCTTTTGCCTTTTTCTCGCCATTATAATTGCAATATACAGTGCATTATTGTCCAAATAATGCTTCATAGGGTTTAGCAATACAGTCTGTTCCAACACTGCTTTTATGCAAAGTGACAATTTGTAAATAATCAACAACAATTGAGACACCTGTAGAAATTATTTGCATCAACTTTTAAAGCTTAATTAAATTCAATTGCTGCAGAAAAGCTGTAAAATGCTAAACCATTTACTTGTTTCCTGAAACAACCTTTTTGAATAACGTTGACAATTACATTATTTTTCAGTTTTGGCTAAGATAAACCTATTTTTTAACCACTGGCAGGTTTTTCAATAGACTTGGATTGCTTAAATTTCAATAAAAATTTGAAAAATGGGGGTGTTCTAAAATTATTGGTCGGTAGTGTATATACACACTGTATATTGAAATCTGAATATAAAGAGATTTTTAATTTGGTTGACAGATTCCATAATTATTCCTTTTTAAATGTATAGTGCATGCTTTCAACATCATTAATTAATATTGGGTAAATGATATCAGTTGGTAAAGTGGCACAGCAATTAGAGCTTCTGCCTTACAGCTCTGGCTGCCTGGGTTCAATTTCAGACTCAATCACTGTCTAAATGGAGTTTGTCTCTCTCCCCTGTATCTGATTGGATATTCTTGTCCCCCTTACTGGGATACGGAAATTGAGCTGTTAGGTGGCTCTAAACTGGCCTGTTGTGTGCAACCACTAAGATCACCCGAGTACAAAAATTATAGTAGATCTATTTATTCTATAATCTCTTTTCAATACTATGAAATAATACATTTTCATATACATACAGCCACAGAACATATATTCAGTAATACATTTTTCCTAAAGCCTTCATTTTTTTCCTAAAGTGTACTTTTAACACTGCAATAAATAGCAACATACATTTACTGGATTGTAGTCAACACATTAATGTTTACTTAGCTTCTGTTACTACTATGTATGCAATGTTCTATTAAATTAAGTTTTATAAATACCAAAACATGCCATATTATAATTACAATTCATCAAAATAGTAAGGACATAAAAACAACTTTAAATGTCAAACGAATACATTTAAAATGTGATACATGTACGTTACAGATAATAATAAACTGTACAGTGATTTATTACTTTTTATTTTTTATTACCCTGGCATGGTGGATTTTTTTTTCTTTTTTTTTTCCCCCAAACCACTATTCCTAAGGACAAAGATAACTCCTTAAAATTCTGCCAATGTTCTCTGGAAATGTCACTTGTTTGGCAGCTTTCCCAAAACTGCAGCACAGCTTGATCCCACTGCTGGGCCAGACACAGCTACCCCTGACATTGGGGAGCACTTTCCTGACAGGCATACATTAAGCCAAAACCAAAGTTGCAGACTGCAAGATTAAATTTACGAAGTGTTTCATAAGGCAGATTTCAGTGGCACGTTTTACAAGTCAGCTTCTCTATCTATCTATCTGTCTATCTATCTATCTATCATTATTTATGTTGATGTACCAGGAAAGGTTCCCTGTATTTAAAGCAAAAACAAACAATAAAACCTAATGACAATAATCATTAGATTTATATTTATGAATCTGAATGTTTATCTTTTCTAGTTTAGTGATTTATTACTGAAGTTCACAATTAGCGTGCATTTTTATCCCTTAAATTAGCATATAAACAATAAATACCATATTTAATATTAAGATTTATAAAACTAATTTTATTTCTATATATACTATATATATCGAAGTGAAGGTCTGTGATACGGTTTGCATATTTGTAGTTGGGAAGGGAAAGAATGAATCACATATCATAAAGTAGTTTTTATTCCTGAGCTTTCAATTCCTGCCAGGAGCCGTCATCAGAGGATTATGATTAGACATACAAGAATCAAAGGCAATATACTGTATAACAAAATAATGCGGGTTGGGGAGGAGGGGTAGGTAAGTGTGTGCAGAGGGGGGTAAAGAGGTGGGGTTAGGAGGGTATTGGTCATAAAGTTTTATTTATTATGAGGACGTTCTTCTTCTTAAGTTTGCATATGCTGGGTTCATGTCCAGATGTCTGTTAATGGCATTTTCGTTTGATAGCCAAGTGCTAGAGAGCATAAAGTGCCCCCAACCCGCCTTATTTTCCTATATATTGCCTTTGATTCTTGTATGTCTAATCATTATCCTCTGATGATGGCTCCTGGCAGGAGTTGAAAGCTCAGGAATAAAAACTACTTTATGATAC
>JANRMT010062808.1:58741152-58829282 GCA_026402145.1 Polypterus bichir lapradei | reverse complement strand
AGACACATTATTACAGACTCATTGAGGCATTCCAGGGTGCCACAGATCCCACATGTGAAACAGGCTCCAAGCTTTGTCATTTTCTTCCAAGATCTTCTGAGAAAAGTAAAGAAAACAAAACTGCTGGTGTTTGTGAAAAGGCAGCATTTCAAAATTGTATGGGTTCCGTGTTGCACACCCTTTGCTTTGGAGGCAGAATCCTGCAGAGACCAGTAGTCATTTTGAAGCACATACCTTGCCTACCCAACCCATACATCAATGTTAAAAATGTGCAAACCACACATTTCCTTTAAATCTGAGTTCTGTGTTATGACTTTCACAATCCATCCTGAAACCTTTAAACCAAATACTAGCAAATGAATTATAAAAGGTCTACTGATGTTAAATATGAAGTATTGTCTCTATATAAATTCAACATTTGCATTAGTAAATGCATCTTTAGTGATTTACATATGATTTTTGTCTAACTTATTTCATTACTGTTGCCAAGGTAAAAAACAGCCTAAAGTTCTGTGGAAGCAGTGGTATTTGACTTAAAATAGAGCCATTGCTTTCACTTCCAATAAACTGTAAAGGAACAATAAATCATCATGACTAAATCTTGTTATTTAATGTCAGATTTTTATTTCATTGACTCGGGGGCTCCGGCTACTGCTTGCTTCGCTCACCCACCCCTGTGTTTGGTTTACCGGATATACAATTTAAAGAGATTGTTATTTTCATGGGAATTGTTACATATGCATTATTTTCACTTTTACTTTAAAAACTTTTGTAAAAACAATACTTGTCCTTTATTTCCGGCCTCGTCCTGATGCGAAGGCGAAAAGACTTTGTTTTCTGCTGTTTGCCTTTTATTTCTGACCTCGCTTTATCCTACTATTTTTTCAATTACACCTGGTCCTGATGATTAATTTCCTTTTGTTTTTGCTAATGCGATCTTTACTATCTTTTTTTTGATACTGTAGCGACTGATGTAATAAAGTGTCACAAAAGTTTTACTTTAACAATCGCCGACTTCGTAACCCCAAACACAACTTTCTAGCACCCTCTCCAAACCCTCATCCCCTCTCCCCCCCTACCCCATCAATCAGTACCCTGCTATCAGTCTTCCATGCTGTACTCTGCCCTCCCTCAATCGGACCTAACAGTCACTTAAAGCAAAAAAGGCTTCAACCTGCCTGGGACACTACAATACTTTCAAATTTTACTGCTTTCATATTCTTTACCTTTCTCTGCATGTGTATCGCGCCATCGTTTGTTTGAGCCTTTCGAATTTCAATGCTTTCATAATCTCTTATCTGCCTTTTTTTCTCTCCAACGCTTTTGGGTCTCTTTTCTCCGTGCTGCTGTTTCTTCTTTGCTTAGTCATTGACGTTTCATCTAGAACGTATTGTCCTTATACGCTTTATATGTGCTGAGAGCACAGGATCTCTGTGTGCTACGTGCCTTTACATGATTGAGTTGTTTGCTGGCTGTGCTCTCTTATTTGATATTGTTTGCGTCTCGTTGGTCTTTTAATTGTCTTCTGAGAAGATCATGTCTTGTCACCCTGCTTTTCCTTTGCAGGATTTTTTTTTTGTAATAGAGAGATATTTCTACAAGATGAATGAACTATTCATGGAATATCCACATTGATTGTAATTAGTAAGCACAAGATACCAGCTAAACAAACACCACAAACTCAAGATGAATATATTATAGCCAGTAATGCACTTAGCCCGATAAATAATACACAAATACAGAAGAAATCACCACTATTTTTATCCCTACTTGTAATGTTTCAATGCAGAATAGAGTTACGGTGAATTGAATGGATGAATGCTTGCACTTGTTGATATGTCACTTCTAATGTGAATTAGCATTTAGTGTAGTCATCTGACTGCTGAAAAAGTACAACTGTTTTTTAGGTGCAAGGTAAGGAGGTGAAAATGTTCAAAATGTCCTTTTTTTTTATAAAACTGAGAAGGCAGGGCAGTTCAGTTGAGATGGCAATGCAGCCTTTTGTTCCATACCACCGGGCTTGTTTATTCCACTGTTGCACAGGGAAGGTCAAATGCTGTTTTTATCCTATCCAGTCTCGATACCCAAAACAGAATTAGTGAAGAAGTCTGATCCATGTCTGTGCTATTCACATTAAACCATCTACATGTGGCTCGAGGGTTTACATACACATTTCAACTTGTTTGTTGCATGGTGACGTATTGATGCAGGTAGGCCACTTGTTTGTGCTGAAATTTTATGTTTTGAAATTATACTCATTTTTTAAATATGATGAGTCAGTGTGGAAGCAGTTTAGCATTATATTTTGTGCCTTGATTTCTGCCGATTTCATTCAGACAAAAATATTGGTTAACCACTTTAATGAATTTCAATGCCTGGAGAAATTTTAAATGAGACAAACTATTTTAATATCTGTGCAATTCTCTCTCTACTCATACCTCTCTTTTCTTTTAACATATCACCTGTTGAACAAAAAAATGATGCAATCAAGTCAATTCAAAATCCAACCTGACTCTTTAAACTTAGATCAGATATAGACAATCGGAACTGAAACAGAATTCAGCACCACATACAAAAGGGGCTTGTATTCAATCAGTTTCTGGGTATTTACATTAAATCCAGTCTGCGTCAGATATGTAAAAAAATCAGAATGAGAACACACCAAAATGATAGTGGAAACATGGATAAAGAGCTTGCATCCCAATATGGGGGTGTTAGGATTGAAAGTTATTTTATAGGACTAAATAACTTAAATTATTAACTGCTACACATGTTTATTTTTAAACAGATCGTTTACTCTTTTGTTCCCTAAATTGATGCACAGATTGAACCACATAAAACATAAAATATCCTACTCTATACATACAATACATAATTTTACCATTATTTATTCATTACCTTGAACATTCTTAAGTAATAACTAAGATCATCATTGCAATGAGCAGGGAACAGGTTTCCTTTATTATAACAGTGCACGCAATGGAGCCTACATATGAACTGGTGAGTTCTCTGTGCAAACTGAAGAATATAGCAAAGTATTGATATTAAGTAAGACAGGCTAATTTGCATAACATAGTTAATAAATACAGTTAATAAATACCAATCAGCTTAAAGCTAAATGGTATAATCTATAACACTCCCTATATATTTGTATACTTAAAGGTCCCAAAATAGTTAAACAGATTAAAAGTCTTTGGCATACATCTCATCATTAAAATAGGAACTTCCTATATATAAATAAAATTATTGCCATTATCTCATTATTTCATTGGTGATTGTGTTGGAACAAATGGTACAGGAAGTACAGGGAAGGCAAATTCAGAAACACTCATACAGAAGTTTTCCCTAACAAGTATCTTATTTCTATTTGGCACTCTCATTTTAAAGTTTGTATATACAGTAGACTTTATATATATGGTTTCCATATAGATTTTTTCTCGATATTTCAATGTTATATATTATATTTATTAGGTTTATTGATGACACTAAAAGTGGTCCTGTTTGAGTGTACAGTATATGTGCATTCAGAAATGGAGTAACACCACATCTTGAGTTGATCCAAGCCATATATGCCTGATTCTGGTAATGTAGACTCTGAATTTTTTTTTTTTGTTTTAAATTTAAACTCTCTTTTAATTTTGTTTCCTTCCATATTCCTGCAGGAGGGAAAGTGCATTAGTTCTACTAATGCAGTTCTAAGGCTTTAACATTTTGGGATACCACAGGTTTTACACCTGAGTCCATTAAAGCATCATATTAAATAGCTTGGTTTAAAATTCATGTAACCACGTTTCATGATACTTTCCTGCTTTTTTATAGATTTATTTTCAGAACTGAAAATACACTCTGGCTGTGCACAGCTGTGGCTCTTGTTACCCCCAGTCATTCAGAGGCTGCTTTACTTCTAAGACAGTCAGCATCTGTTTTTACATGTATCAAGACTGCAGACAACTGTATTAATGATATCACTTTCTGACAGCTAATGCAATGATGTCTTAGAGGAGGAAGTATGCATTTCAAACTTAACTACTTCAAAATTCTTTGGTGATTTACTCTATTTTGTCATCTTACCAAACTATATTAAGTTTATCTAACTGAAAAACAGAGCCCTACCTGTAATATGAACCACAACTCTCAAACCTGATTAATCAAATTCAAGATCATAGGCAGCCAGAGCCTTTTCCTGTAGCACAAGGCTCTGAACAAGACACTAGTCTATCAGAGGGCACACTTGAATAAACACACAAACTTGCCATTTAGAATCACCAATTAACCTAACCTGAATGTGAAATCAACACACTGGATTCATGAGACTGAACTTCTACTGCTACTTACTGCTTGAACTTGTATTAAAATATAGGTGAACTTAACATACCTGTATTTAATTCATATGGCCATAAAATCTATACTAATAAAAGGCAAAGCCCTCACTGACTGACTGACTGACTGACTGACTCACTCACTCACTCATCACTAATTCTCCAACTTCCCGTGTAGGTAGAAGGCTGAAATTTGGCAGGCTTATTCCTTAGAGCTTACTTACAAAAGTTAAGCAGGTTCCATTTCGAAATTCTACACGTAATGGTCATAACGTTTGATAACGGTCGACAACGTCCGCCATGTTGAGCTTTCTTATTTATGGCCCCATCTTCACGGAATTTGGTAGGCGGCTTCCCTGCGCTAACCGAAACCGATGTACGTACTTATTTCTATGGTATGACGCCACTGTCGGCCGCCATATTGAACTTTCAAACGTCACTAATTCTCCAACTTCCCGTGTAGGTAGAAGGCTGACCCCATCTTCACGAAATTTGGTAGGCGGCTTCCCTGCGTTAACCGAAACCGATGTACGTACTTATTTCGATGGTATGATGCCACTGTCGGTCGCCATATTGAACTTTCCAACGTCACTAATTCTCCAACTTCCCGTGTAGGTAGAAGGCTGAAATTTGGCAGGCTCATTCCTTACAGCTTACTTACAAAAGTTAAGCAGGTTTCATTTCGAAATTTTACGCGTAACGGTCATAACGATCAACAACTTCTGCCATGTTGAACTTTCTTATTTATGGCCCCATCTTTACGAAATTTGGTAGGCGGCTTCCCTGCGCTAACCGAAATCAATATACTGTGAGCTGGAGGGGTGATCGCACCCCAAGAAGACAAAGATGCCCCTGGGAATACCCCTGAAACACAGACTACCCTCACACTGCTTCTTACCTTCTCACTTGTGCTATAACACGTAATACAAGCCTCACGCGATACTCCACTAACTTAAAAGCCTTGCGCAGCGCCTGTCAATTTTGGAATTGATTGTTTGCTTTTATCTCTCTCTCTCTGCTCCTAGCGGAACTGTCATATCTGACTTGTCATGGAGTACGTTTAAGCTCATGTGTCTGCAGTGTTTGAATAAAAATCCTTCTTGTTTCTACGACCTCCTGTGTCTCTGTGCAAATCTGTGACCCAAGCGTGACAAGTGGTACCAGGAGTTGATGCACAGATGGATGCCGCCGAAGACTTATTTCAGATGTCTAAAAGTTATGCACTTAAAGGCTGGAAACTAAACATGGATGACTCAATCTGTGCGCAAATTCAAGATTTGATACATAAAGTGCTCTGCTGGTTTGAAGGAGATGTGATGGAAACAGTAATATGAATATATTACTGGCCGGCATACCTGCAGTTCTTCGGGATGAATTTCTACGTCATGATATTAAATCATTAACGATTATGTCCAGACGATTGGAAGGTTCACAGTCCGCTTGGAGAAAGAGTGGTGGATTTCGAGCTGCTTCGCAACCTGTGAACAAACGTTCAGGACATTCTCGTCGCTTCGATCGACAAGCTGCAGGACCTGAAAATTGAATGGGGTCAGGTAGGACCCCGGAAAATCTCAAAGTCTCAAAGCAAGATGGTTTGATTCGCTTCTGTATCGATTTCAGACGCTTGAATAAGGTCTCTAAATTCGATGCTTACCTGATGCCTCGTGTTGATGAACTATTGGAAAAATTGGGTCAGGCGAGCTACATCTCTACGCTAGATCTCACGAAAGGCTATTGGCAGGTGCCTTTGGAGGCTAGCAGTTGTGAGAAAACAGCATTTGCAACTCCTGACGGACTTTATGAATTTACAAGAATCCCGTTTGGTCTTCACGGGGCGCCTCTGACTTTTCAACGCATGATGGACCAGATCCTACGTCCTCACTCTGAATATGCCGGGGCATACCTTGATGATGTTGTGATTTTCAGCAACGATTGGCAAATGCACTTAGAGAGCTGCAGGCCGTTCTTGAAAGCTTGAGACTAAACTGGCCTTACTGCTAACCCTAAGAAATGTAAACTTGGCATGTCCGAGACTCATTATTTAGGCTATTCTATGGGCAAGGGTTTACTTAGACCACAGTTAAGGAAAATAGAAGAAATGCTTGTTTATCCTAGACCTGAGACACAAAAACAAGTGCGCGCTTTTCTGGGTCTTGCCGGTTACTACAGAAGATTCATCCCAAACTTTGCACATAGAGCTGCCCCCCTCACCGAACTTACCAGAGGCAGGAAAAACCGACCTATCTTATGGACAGAAAATTGTGAACGCTCTTTCAGCGATTTAAAAAAAGCATTGTCTTCTTACCCTGTTCTAAGAAATCCGGATTTCACAAAAGACTTTATCTTGCAAACAGACGCTAGCGAGTTTGGTGTGGGTGCAGTCCTGTCACAGACTTTTGATGGAGAAGAACATCCAATCACATATTTAAGTAGGAAATTACTTCCTAGGGAACGTAATTATTCTACAATCGAGAAAGAATGCTTGGCAATCAGGTGGGCTGTGGAAGCGCTTTGCTATTACTTGTGGGGACGAAACTTCACTCTGGTAACTGATCATGCTCCACTTCAATGGTTATACCGGCAGAAAGATACAAACTCTCGTCTAATGAGATGGTTTCTGGGTTTACAGCCTTACACTTTCACAGTAAGGCACCGACCAGGTTCTGAACACGTCAACGCAGACGTATTATCACGCCTACATGAACATGAACCTGGTACGGAAAGTCGCTTGATTCACAAGGGTGTGGATAAAGCTGAGGGGAAGGGTGTGAGCTGGAGGGGTGATCGCACCCCAAGAAGACAAAGACGCCCCTGGGAATACCCCTGAAACACAGACTACCCTCACACTGCTCCTTACCTTCTCACTTGCGCTATAACGTGTAATACAAGCCTCACGCGATACTCCGCTAACTTAAAAGCCTTGCGCAGTGCCTGTCGGTTTTGGAATTGATTGTTTGCTTTTATCTCTCTCTCTCTCTGCTCCTAGCGGAACTGTCATCCCTGACTTGTCATGGAGCACGTTTAAGCTCATGTGTCTGCAGTGTTTGAATAAAAATCCTTCTTGTTTCTACGACCTCCTGTGTCTCTGTGCAAATCTGTGACCCAAGCGTGACAATACGTTCTTATTTCGGTGGTATGACGCTACTGTCAGCCGCCATATTGAACTTTCCAAAGTCACTAATTCTCCAACTTCCCGTGTAGGTAGAAGGCTGAAATTTGGCAGGCTCATTCCTTACAGCTTACTTACAAAAGTTAAGCAGGTTTCATTTCGAAATTCTATGCGTAACGGTCATAACAGTTGACAACGTTCGCCATGTTGAACTTTCTTATTTATGGCCCCATCTTCACGAAATTTGGTAGGCGGCTTCCCTGCGCTAACCGAAACCAATATACGTACTTATTTCGGTGGTATGATGCTACTGTCAGCTGCTATATTGAACTTTCCAAAGTCACTAATTCTCCAACTTCCCGTGTAGGTAGAAGGCTGAAATTTGGCAGGCTCATTCCTTACAGCTTACTTACAAAAGTTAAGCAGGTTTCATTTCGGAATTCTACGTGTATCGGTCATAATGGTTGACAACGTCCGCCATGTTGAACTTTCTTATTTATGTCCCCATCTCCACGAAATTTGGTAGGCGGCTTTCCTGTGCTAACCAAAACCAATGTACGTACTTATTTCGGTGGTATGATGCCACTGTCGGCTGCCATATTGAACTTTCCAACGGTCTTTGTTACTTATGGGCCCATCTTCAAGAAATTTGGTACGCGGGTTCCCAACGCTAACTGAATCCTACTTACGTACATATATACGTCCATAGCCTGCAGCTCGGTCACCGTGTGAGGCGGCGTTGTGTCCCCCATCCCAACGCCTCCCACGTTGTTGGCTGCCTGCCTATATAAGGCCGTCCGTCACTCCGGTCTCTACATTCCCTTCCTTGCTTCGCCACAGGATTCACGTCTCCCTGCTGATAACTACAGCCTTTTTATTTAATCCACGGCTTCTCCGCAAAACAAAACAATTTTTGTTTTATTGTTCGTTTATTACGATTATATTTATTGTGTAGGTATTTTAGACTTACTTTACATTGTTCAGGTACCCATTTCCTTTATCATTCCAACTGTACCCCCATTAACATGTCTATCGAGGTGATCACCATCGATCAAAGAACTGTCACTTACCGAGTGGTTTCCATGCCCGGAGATGGCACCTACCTTTTCCATTCTCTTTGTTACATATTGCACGGCCATATCAGGCTCACTCTTGATATCCAGAGGAACATTGTGTCTTATGTATTGAATGACTGGGACAGGTTCAAGGTGTGGACTGATGACGGTACAGGAGATAATTATACTACACAGGAGCACTATAAGAGTGAAATGCTTAAGCCCTTCACCTATGGTTCTGCATGTGAGTTGATGGCTGCCGCTGAATTGTTTGGTTGTCGCTTTCAAGTGTACCGAAATGGCCAAATATTTTACACCTTTCGACAACCGCCAATGCCTCTTAAACATCTTAGATTCACAGGTGACGATTTCAGTAGTGGACACTTTGATGTTTATGAGTGTTTAAACTCTCAAAAGCTGGATGTGAAGTTATTTTACAGGAAGGTTTTTTTTTTAAATTAAAATAGGAAATCAGTAGGAATAATGTGAAACTTTAGCATATATTATTATCGCTATTAGATGTTTACGATTTTCATTTGTTTATGTTGTTCACGCAGGTATTTCTTTTTATGTATTTCATTAGTTGTATGTGTTCTCATTTTAAAGTCCGTAGATATGAATGGAATGGGGGCATGTAAATGTAAATGACTTCGAAGACAGGTTGGGAGACCTCTTTTTAAGTCTGTAAATGTGAATACATATTACAATGCAGTAGCTTGAGGGACACCTGCTAAATTTAAACTGACATCACTTCTGCGTCTACTTCATTCTCTCTCCCTTTCAGGTTCTAGTGATGCAACACTTGTGCTCACAGATACAGCGTCTGGCACTCTCACTGGAACTTTATAGCATGATTGCCAGCCTTTAAGCTTTGTTCCTTCATTAAGCTTAGCTGAACTTTTTCCTTCCATTTCGCACATTACTGTAAACGCTAAATGTAATCACATCTCTTTTATCCTGTCCAGGACACTGGCCCTTCTTCAGCCTTCCTAACACCTTATTGGTTAGTGGTGCTGGCCCATCAATTGGTTATGCTCCTTTATTTATTTGCATAAAGCCCACTGTCAGCACAGCACAGAGCATGTAGACTACCATGATATTAATAAATAATGACAAATAAAAAATTTATCGACAAACAAAAAGCACTAGTTGGATAATTTTCCTTTTTCTATAATGTAACCAAATTTCAATTATTGCGCTCAAAGCATTTTTGAGAATATGGG
Organism: Polypterus bichir lapradei; assembly: GCA_026402145.1. Classification (NCBI taxonomy): domain Eukaryota; kingdom Metazoa; phylum Chordata; class Cladistia; order Polypteriformes; family Polypteridae; genus Polypterus; species Polypterus bichir. The sequence continues at coordinate 58,819,576 of JANRMT010062808.1, read as the reverse complement.
GTATTTAGTTTTTCTATTGTATGTGGGGTTTATACTCCTAAATATTGACATATTCAAATGTCCTTTCTTACCTACTGGCCTATATGTACCCTCCAGCAAAATTCCAGCTTTTTAACTAAATGGGAAATAGTGTTTTGTTGGGGAGTGAGTGAGGTGAGTGAGTCAATCAGTTTTATGAAGTCCTTTCTGTTTTATTCAATTAAGCTTTCAATAATCTTTATGTTTCTTGGTAGGTTACAAAAATATGGCATTTAATTTAAATTAGCCAATAACACAGTCCAATATAAAAGTTCACAATAGCCTACACTGCTATTCTTATTTGGTCAGCCAAGTCCTCTTGCACTAAACAAACTGCAAAAGCTCTCCTTTCCTTTTCTTTTCTTCAAGAGGCATTTTCTGATATCTGTATCTGAATAAAACATGTCTGTTGTATTCTTCTTTCCCCAGCTAGATTTAAAGTATTTGACACTTCTATTTATCCAAATGGTCAACATTCTGTGATTACATATAGTTGGAATATGATGTGAGTCACAAAAATAACAAGATTGGTAAAAAAAAAATATTTATGGATCAATTACAGCATTCTAAACATTGTCACCTCCTATATATTTCTCCTCCCAATCTCTACACCGCTCGAAACACATCTTCCATTGATTGAAACAGTGCTGGAAGTCATCTTGCTCGAGGCTCTTCAACAGGCTTGCCATTTCTGTCATCACTTCATCCACTGAAGTAAAATGTGTTCCCATCAGGTCACTTTTGATTTTTGAGAACAAGTAAAAATTACACGACATTAAATCGGGCGAATAGGGAGGATGATCAAGAACAGGAATGTTTATGTCAGTCAAAAACTACTTTACGGAAAAAGCATTGTGCGCAGCAGTGTGGTCTTGATGAAGCACCCACCCCCCTCTCAACCTGGATGTTGAACATCTTCCACATTTTCTTGTCCTTCCTTGAAACATTTGTGCCACTCAAAAACTTGTGTGCGAGATAAACTGTTATCACAATACACTGTTTTTATCATTTCATAAGTTTCTGTGGCTGTTTTGTTCAATTTCACAAGAAATTTGATGTTGATTCGCTGTTTAATTTTTTTCACCCAACATTGTAGCGGCAACTTGTGTAGCGATTGTTGTGCAAATACTGACTGGGCTATTCACAGGATATACCTAGCTGGTCTGCAGTTTGAGAGGGCGTGTAGGAGGGGATATAGTTCTATGATTCACGTCACGCTGACCTCCAGACGGTTTTCCATAAAAGCCCCAAACCCAGTCCGGTTATTTTTGTGTCTCACCTCGTATATATGGTGTATAAGAGTTGCATTACACTATAACAACATTATAATTTGCCCTAGTACAATGTTATCCATTATTTGGTTTTTGACTTTATCAAAGAGATAATGACACACATAACATGGTCAACTGATTTGGAACACCATTCAGAAGTGATTTAGCAAGAAATTTATTACTGCAGAAAATTATTTTTGCTTAATTTATTATTTCCTTTTTCTTGTTAATAAGTGTACTTGTATATCTTTCATATTCAATTAACATTAACAGGAGAACATCAGAACATTGACATACTTGCTAATACTGTTCAGGGTTGAGAGAATTTTACCTTGGAAGTAATATTAAACAGGGCAATATAGAAATAAATGTTTATATATTTTTAAATCAGATATAATATTTTCAGCAATGTCTTTAATGGAGAAGTTGTCAAGATCATTTTTTGAATGTTATATAGAGAACTACCACTCCATTTCCTTGTACTCTTCACATTTTCCACAGTTTTTTTTAAAGACCTTTTCATTTAGTTATTTTAGACATACAGGGAGTCCTCGGGTTACAATGTTTTGACATACAGCGTTTCGAGTTTACAACGCTTACTCCCATAAAACTTAAAAAAATTGAGACATGAGTGTTTTGGCTTACACCATTAGCATCGCACTTACAGACTACATGAGCGAACTAGTTTGGTTGCGCACAGTGAAAGAATATGCAGTAACAAAGCGTATGAGCGAAATAGTTTTGTTGCGCGTGGAGAAAGTGTTCTGTTTGTGTGGCTTTGTTTAGCAACTTTGTGGCCCTTATCATGGCTCCTAAATGAAAGTCAGAGTCTGGTAGTGTTTCGAAGAAGAGGAAAGCCATCACGATGGAAGTGAAATTAGACATTTTAAAGAGATCAGAAGGAATAAAGGTAAGAAATTTTTTTACACTCATTTTTTGTCATTTTTTCTGTTACTACAGTACAGTGTACAGTACAGGATATTTATGTCCCTTTCCTTTTTCTGTGGCTTAGTTGTGTTTGTATGTTCTAGATTATGATTTTACAGATGTGTTAGGATAGGTAAGTTACTTAGGCTTGGGTGTGTTTCGACTTACACCAAAATTCGGGTAACATCACTGTTGTAGGAACGGAACTGTGTCGTAACCTGAGGACCCCCTGTATTTTAAATGGGTTTTAATAACACTTGCAGCACAAGCAACTCAACATTTAGTCTTCTTGGCAGCTGTTTCCAAATGTACTGGCACACATTGTATACAAATAGGATTAGTTGCTTAATTTTTAAATAGTATTTTTATACAATATCAAAGTTCTTTGTTATACTAAATACAATAACTGATTTAACTACTTCTGATTACTTAATTTATCTTAATAGATCATATACACGCAACTTAATTTAACATAAATCTTTAATGAAAAAATTAAAATGTCATTTTATTTCATGTTGCTGCATGTTTAACTATTTCTTCATAATTACATTAATGTGCCAAGGTTTTACAGAAGTATTTTAATTTGTTTTTAGATGTTCTCTTTTGAGAGAGTGCATCTCTTTAGTATTTCTCACACTGCCTTTTTCTTTTATACACAAAAAGTCTTACCTACCTTTTACTACTATTTTCCATGCTCTTTGTTAACCTTGGCATATTCAATGTCTTTTTCAATCTAAACATATCTTAAGGCTTTTTTACAAGTCACCCTGCACCTTTGGGAAGTAATGTGTCTGTTTTTAATTATAGCTGCTGTAATTATTTTTTCACTTCTTTATATTGAAAACACTATTTTCGATAACCTTCATCATTTTCTGGATCTTTTATCTTTTTGTAAAGTTTTCGTTAAACTTTCTTTTTTTTATACCTAACACATATTTACTTAACATTCATACTTACAAACACTATTACATTGACATTGTATTTTAACAATGGATGGTGCTTTATTCAATTATTCTGGAAGGCAAACCAGATAAGTGACATGATGTGTAAACATATTTTATCATGTAATCAGAATTAACTTACCAAACTTACTCTTAGGTTCTTTTCTTACTTGTCTCACTATCCATACTGTATCACACAAATTCAACCCTAGGATCTTTTTGGACAATCTGCCTGCCGATTGTGGCAGTCTTTACTTTCGCTCATTGATTTCAACCCAGTTTACTACCAATAGAAGACTTCCAATGATCAATCTCAACTTCTCAGCTCACTAGGACACAAAAATTGATTGAAGCTTTCACCTAAAACTTTATATTTATTGGCATCAAAACCAATAGCAGTAATTATGCAATCTGAGTGGGTTCATGCTGACTTCATTCACTCCCAGGTGACATTTCTCAGATGGTTCAGTTCGTTATTTACAGATTATAAGTCTTTAATTAAAAAATGGCAACAGAGGTCCTTGGAAAGTGTCCACCAGCTAAACAGCATTGGACAGCAAGCTCCACTAAAGGGCCCAAAGCTCCACTCAAAGTATTGATTTTTGAAATTGAGTTAAGCTCTATACAAATGCGTTAGAAAGTAACTGTATTAAACAATTTTACAACAAAGAATCAAATGAACTAAACTGAACTAAACAAAGAGAACTTGGTAACGCTTTAGTTTAAAATACATCTTTTACTCATTACTCAAAAATGCATCTGTTACACATGCATTACAAGACCTCAACCAAGTGTTCTTTTAGTTGTTGTTACACTTATAAAACATCAGTGGACAGGTTATTTGTTTCTGTGCATTGTAGAATAATAAGATCATTTGATATGCTAGTAAAATTTATTGTTAATATGATGGATTCACAGGTTAAGTATGCAATCTCAAGAGAAATACAACTCACTTAAAGCACCTCTGTCCATTCCAAACTGAAGTTATTTTAGTAGGTCACATTGCATAGATAAATAACTGCTTTACTGATGGTTTGTAAGTGTTATTAGCACCAGAAGAAGAATTTGTTAGGATCTTTTTATTTAAGAGTAAATGAGTAACAGATGTGTTTTTACAGTACCGGAACTAAAGTGTTACGGAGAATTCTTTTGGAAAATAGTCTAATAAAACACAGTAGCTCTCTTCTCCTATTTTGCCTAAAGTGAGCAGAGCAGCTAACATTTTTACAGTTTCTCAAAACACAGGAATGTTTCTTAATCATTATCACATCCAAGGTTGATTCCAGTGGGTATCAAAAGCTGCTGAAAGCTACAAGCAAACTTGTTATACAAGACATTCTAAGGGAGTGTAATTACTCTACTATTGAGAAAGAATATTTGGCTAGTAAGTGGGCGGTGGAGACCCTCTACTACTACTTATGGAGTCGGCGGTTTACCCTGATGACTGACCACACTCCACTCCAGTGGCTCTACAGACAGAAGTATACAAATGCTTGGCTCACTAAATGGTTTATTAACTTGCAGCCATTTTCTTTTGTCCTGGTAATGCACATGTCAACACTGACGTTCTCTTGCTTCTCGCCAAAGCTGGCTTAGGTGGTCGCTTTGTCCACAACAGTGTGAACATAGTTAAGTTTTGAGCTCTTTTGAGACCCTCCCCAATGGTGCTGCATTCAAAAATGTGATTGACGCGACTGTTGGGGGTTGCTTGTCCATCGCTGAGGCAACCACAGGTTTGCAGCGCAACTGAATTCACAGCCTCCCCATGTAACATGTCTGTCACCTGATCAGTGATGCAGGGAACAGTATAATCTGGCCACTGACCTGGCCCCATCCCTGCTCGTTTGCTGTGTCTGTGTATATTGAAGTGGTAGCACCCATTTGAATAACACCCTGACTGTTCCTGTTTTGATTGGAATAGCGTTGGTTTTCTTGAAGTCTTTAGACTCAGCATCTTCTCTCAAGTGCAGGACAGTGATTAAGGTTTTTCATCACTTTCTAACTCTGTAAAATACTATGAATCTAACTTTGCTTTCAACTTTCCAAGAATACACTGCACTTCTGTTCAGCTTTGCAAGACATTCAAGATAATGTCTGTTATATGAAATCTGCCAGCTGAAAAAGGTAAACTATCTCCTAAACACCAAAGTATTTACTGTTGAATTATTAGGTAATCTACTGTTTAATGAAATTAAGCTAAGGAAAATTAAAAACACTTGGCAACAGTGGAGAGGAAAAAAAAACTCTATTCTGTACAGGTCCTTATAGAATTATAGTCTGCTGGTCCATGGTGCTTAAGAAAATAACAAATTGAAGCCCATGGGGACTTTGTTAACTTCCTGTCCAGTATTTCCCTAGGCATTTTAAAGTATACTACATTATCAGCGACTATCCATGGACATAGAATGATCTATCTGCTTGAGTAAGAGATGCTCTTTGTTTCCGTGATATTATGCTATGCCACTGCTACACTTCCAAGCTATTATTCCAGAGCATGGAATGTTAAAATAAAATAATTTTTGGATTAATTTAGAATTGGGATTAACTATTTTTAACCCACTTCTTATTATATTTCAGGTTTTCTTTTTGCATGTGTGAATTTGTGTATTGCAACCAAACATTGACACTCAGAGGTTTACTTTCTTTAGAATGGCTAATGATTGGAGTTGGGGTTTTTTCCCCTCTCTGCTGTAACCTGGCCAGATCATAAATATTAAATTAAATGGAACTTTCTAATGCAATGACTTGTTTAAAGTAATCATTAAGGCCAAAATATTTTACTGTTTAAGTTGAATTGTATGTTTAGAAATGTATATTTTGTGCTATTTAGTAAAATTCTGCTATCATACATATAATAGTTGTCAATATGTGTACAACCTTTGTGCTTATACCCATTGAAGAGAACTATACAAGAATATACTGAATGGAATGGAATTGCATTATTGATTAGCTTCAATATCAAAGTGGACTGACAGCACAGTTGGTTGAGAGATTTTAATCTGAGTTCTTGACCCCATATATTTACAGTATTTTCTTTGCAATATGTTTTTCCCTGCAAGCTGGTGTTACCATTCATACAATATTAAAAATTTAAAGTACTAAGAATCTAATTCAAATGTCTACAGATATAGTAAAGAAATCTGCCATTTCTTCATCTATGTTACAGCGCAAAGGTTTTTTACTTGAGAAAGTGAATGCATTAGTATCACACTAGAGTTTAAACCTTTAATAGACATTGTAGATCTTTTCAAACTGTTTTACTATGACAAATATTTTTTTTCTCTCTACAGAATATCCTTTTCTCTTTTTGGAACAAGTAAATAAAGTCAGATCCAGTAGATGATTCTGAGGCAAGTGTTCACAAATACAGAGCTCATTTAAAAGGCCAGACACCCTGGAACTCTTAACTTTTTTAAACCAACATGATTAAACTCAAGAAGGGCTTATACACCATAAAGAATGCAAAGGTCACTACACGCCTGTTCTTTCACTACTCACAATATCTGGAAATAGATTCCTTTCACTAGTACATTACCTCTTATAAAGCTTCCATTTTTAGCCCATTTACCAGTTCCCTTTGAATCACCAATGCTTTTTAATAGATTTATAATGTATTTTAACATACTTTTTTTCTTACAACATCTGGCCTCTAGTTTTACTTGAAAATGCACGAATATGCCTTAGGACTAGTTGATAGTTTTTAGTAAACTGTAGTGTACATTTTGGGTATTATCTGATTATTTCCTTAACTGTCAGGAAGAGTTAAAAAAATAGACAGAGTGACACCACCATTCCTTGACGCAGAAATGCAGTTAAACTCAGGGAACCATTCAAGTAGGAATAAAACATGAAGAGACTAGGGAGGTGACACTTCAGGAATTAATGAAAGAGAGAGCAGAAAGAGCGATTTAATCAAGGAGAAAGAGATGAACAATTGAGTTCCTTGACAGTTTTTTTTTTTGTCTCATTTTCTTTCTGTAGGTATACCTGTGATAAAACATGCAAGAATACACACGAGAATGCTAAAGAAAAAATTATGGGTTCACTTATAAAAAAAGAAAGTTTTCTATCTTTGCAATCCTTTAGTTTTCTTTGCTTTAATTATAGTGTTTAACTGAAAAACTGATTTTTCGATAAACTGCTTTCATGCCACAAGTGTTATGTATGGTGATACAGTAGATGTAGAAAATTGTCTGCCTTTTAAATTTTTCCAGTAAGGTGTTTTATATCAAAATAGTAGCAACTTTCTTAAACACTTTACTGTGTGTGCATTTTGATATTATTGCAAATGATATGAGCAGGTTCTAAAAGCAGATATTTCATTATATTGTGTTAAATGTGTTAGTATAGCATGATCCTAATAAGCAAATGTTTAAGGGGATTATGAGGGAAAAGGTCTCAATGTTACACTGTGGCTTACTTTTTTTACTCATTGAACTATAGCCAGGAAGAACAAAACCTTGATCATGACCAATGAATCCTCCTCTGTCTCCACCTCTCCAGGTTTCAAGCATTTTTAAACAGTATCATAGAATCAATTGATCTATAGACTCAGTGAAGATGGCGCAGAGGTGTTGTCTGACATGAACTTGAGGCCAAAAGTTTACATAGACCTCAACCTATACATGGACATGTCAGCCTGACAGTTTGTAAGTCGATGACATGGGAATCTCACTAAGTTTTTTGATTTCTTATGAATACTCTATATGACTTTGATGAAGAATTTTTTGGCAAAGGACCTTACATTCTCTTCTTTAGACTTTTTTTCTCTCTTTTTGTTACTTCATGAATAATAAGTTTTATTTTGTTTTCTCTCCTGATCCTGCATACTGTACTTACTTTGTGCACAGCAATGTCGGTGCTAGAACAAATGTCTGTTTTAACTCATAGCCTCTGTAATACAGTTAAAATATAAATAACAAAAAAAGTAATGGTCTTACAGTAATTCAGCAGTACTACCACATTTTCTTCCATTTTCTTCTATCTTGAGGATGGATATAGATACTCGGTCAAGTCTATTTTGCATATATCTTTTATCTTTTAACAACTCTGTCCATAAACATCCATTTGTACATCCATGTTTGCTAAAATCCACCTACTTATTTGATGCTACCCTTATCCTAAGAAAGGGTGTTACATTATAAGCTCATCTAGTATTTCCCTTTTTCCTTTATTTTAATAATAATATAATTACTGTATACTGTATAATACTGTACTGCATATGGAAATAAAAATAAAGGTACACGGTTCTTGTATGATTAGCACTATTTGATTACATTTTCTTATTTCAGTTATAATTAACAGAAGGATTCATGTTCTCTGCTGTATGTAGGTGCCAAAGAGGAAGGACAGGCATGAATTCCTTGCTTTATCCCACTCAAGAGACCATAAAGGTGAACAGGATCATTGAGTGCAGTTCATCTCCTGTGGTGTCAGTGTTCCTCAAGGCTCACCAGTTTAAGACTCCCGCAGCATTGGAATGGGAGTTGGAATCTGGAAACGCAGCCTTGTTGGTGTCTTTGGGACCGCCAAAGGGCGCTGCCAGGGTAGGATTGCTCTGGTTTTTTTATGAGCTGGAAGTGCTTCAAACAACATGGACAAGAAGACCTGAATCAGTTCCTGGGCCTAGTATAAAAGAAAGCCTGTTGCCTCACTTAGTCACAGTCGGGAGGCAGTTGGCAACACTCTTTTGGAGAAGGAAGGAGATTTGTGATTTGATTAAAGATAACACAATAATCATTCAACATCACAGGAGTGTTGTCTTTTCACTTTTCTAACCTGGATAATTCAGACCAGAGTCACCCCGAGGTGCTGGAGCCTACCACAGCTAGCAATAGGACACAAACAAACTCAGGCCATGGCACCCACACACAGACACACACCACATATGTATTAGGGCTAATTTAGCATCACCAATTTAACTAATCTGTATGTTTTTGGACAGTGAAAGGCAAACAGAGCACCTGGAGGTAATCCACACAGGCATGGGTGTCCACTGACGCAGGACCCAGGATGCATACACTGGTTTCCATACTGAGAGACAGCAGTGCTGCAACTGCTCCACCGTGCTGCCCAGAGGACTTCACCTTGCTGCCATGTCTTTGCTACATCTCTTATATGGAACTGGGATGGAACAGAAATGTAATGCAAGTGAGATGTGTGAATACTTCCAGAGTAGGTTCAGAAAGAGAGAGAAAGATCTTTAAAAATATTGGTCTTGTCAGGACGTTCTTTTGCACCTATGTGCCATCAATGAAAAATCACTACACACTCAGATTCTGTTGCATTTACAGGTAATGGTTAATTGTTTTTTTTTTTTTGTAGCATTACTAAGTAACATAAAACATAACATTTGAAAACCTGATTGATCCAGTTCATAGTTGCAGGAGGCCGAGCTTATCCTGGAAGCATCAGGTGCAAAGACAACTCTGGATAGGTCATTAGACTCACTCACAGTTTGGAACTGTCAGACAACTTAACATGGGTATGGGAGTAAAACTACAGTAGCCAGAGGAGAACTTACAAGCACATGGCAAACTTAACTAACTCTACACAGACAACAAACAGACAATGAAATCCAAACCCAGGATGCTGGATACATGAGGCAGCAGTATAGACCACTGTGTCACTCACATTACCAAGCTTTTGGAGAAACATTTATTGAACCCGGAGCTGTTTCTACTTGAAGGATAGGTCCTTCCAACTCCTTTAACTCTTGTTTAAAAATAGCTTGAATTTTAATTCATGTGTCACTATCACTTTTGAATCTTAAATCTCCAATCGTTCTGATTTGAATGCAACCCTATAAATATAGTTTTAATTTGCTACTTTGATTTTATTAATGTTCTTGCATGCAGTTTGTTTAGAATTTCCTTATTCTGTGATGATGTATGGCGTTAATTCTCTGACAAGCACATCATCTACAGCATCTCATATTTTACCTAAACCCACTCAAGCAAAATCAGTCTTGGAATGTGTAGCTATGATTTTGTTTTAGACCTACATATTAAACAATGTAATTAGATGTTGGAAAGCTTTTAAAAACATGCAATATTCATAATACTCATAAGTAATGTATACTGCCAAAAGCACCTAACTGGATAAATTGATGAATGGGCCACTTAGGCGGCCACTATTGAATGACAAAGAAAAATAGTCAAAATTCATTCATTTATTTACTAATATGCCAGTACTGAGTACTTTATTCAATTATTTGTTTCTTCTAATAGAACAATAGATCAATTTTCCAAACCCATTCAGCACCTTTGCATTTGTGTTAGTAACCACACATGGAGAAAGACTGTTGCAGATGAGAGGAGTGGGGCAGAACAGATGTTTCAGGCAGCCTGTGGGTCAGCCACTTTAACAGAATAATTGATACAACTTGGCAGCTGCCCTACTAGATACATCTCAGTTGGAAGCTCGCTTTAGGGCTTTAAAAGAATAACCTGATCCAAGGTTCTTCAGATAGTGCTTGGCAGACTCACAGCATACATGCTTGGTGTCCCTTGTGGCTTGATAAGATCTTATTTCTTTGATCAAGAGGGTACTGATTCCTAATATGCATCATAAGTGTCCAGGTAGGGCAGTTCATCTGTGCCAATAGAAAAAGCTTATTTTATATAGATTTTTATTGTTCTTTGCTTTGTTGATCTTGTTTAATAAATAATTATGAATATTTTAGAAAATCATTCCATAATATATTATCTATATGTGTATCTTAAGCACATATTTAAAATTGAAATTCTTTATTAAAGTTTCACTCAGCACGATAAAACACTGAAGTAAACTTTGAATCAAATCTATATACTTTCATGCTATGTGAGCAGAACATACAGTATGTGTATTTCCAGTGTATACAATATAATGTAACTTTTTTTTATTATTTTTATTAATTTTATTACAAACCATACAAAGCAATCAAGTTTTTACAAAAAGAAAAATTGAGTTAAGAACAGATCGATCCCCACCCCTGAATAATATAACTTTATTCATTTAGCAAAACAGGAGTCAGCTTGAAGGCACAGTGACTAAGACTGTTATTAAAAATAATAGTAATAAGCCTAATTTTATACCAGTTAAACAAAATATAAATAACAAGAGTTTTATGATTATTTTTAAAAGTGCTAAAATTATCAATAGATTTTGAAATTATCAGGTAAATACTTCCAAAGCTTGGGCCCATTAAAGCAAAATGCTGCTTGTTGTTGTGCAAGAAGTAACCAGCAGGGTACTATTTGACAGTCTAAGTGACCTGATAGCAACAAACTCAGTAGTCAGAGCTTTAAAATAAGTAGGGGCCAGGCTTTGAAAATATTTAAAAGCCAATTAAAGAATTTTAAAATTAATCCTTAAATAAAGAGGCAGACAATGAAAAAAGTAAGAGCAGAAGAAATCTAGTCCCTAGTAGCACTGCAGGAAAAGATTCTATACTGTAGTTTCTGCAACAATGCAATATGGCATTTTATAAGGCCAGCAATAAGGACATTGCAACATTTCAGCCTGAAGGGCACAAAGGCATGAACAAGCGTCTCCAAGTCACCCTAGTAATAAGGTTACATACGTTAAAATATTACACAAACAAAAATAAACACAATAACTGACATAATTATTATATTGCATAAAGCTTAGATTTTCTGAAATTCATCTTTTAAATTCTTGACTAAGGGTTTCACTTTCAAAGGAAACATATTAGGATAAGCTTGTTCGTATAAACTGTAGCTCCTTGGACTGAAGTTTAATTCCTTGTTACAAAATCTATCTGTGACATAGCATTCTTAAAACTGATTAGTTCAATTCAGGGTCGCAAGAGCTGGAGCATATCATGGCAGCACTGCACTCAAAGCCAGAGCTCAACAGCTTAACCAGTCCATAACTGTTTCTTGCTACAGTTTGTTACATACAGGCATTTTTTCTGTGTTTTCATAGGTTCTCTCCTGACACTTCTGTTTCTGCTTTTGCAAAGACATTTGTTTTAGTTCACCCGACCTCCCTTGTGTGAGTGAGTGTGGGTGTGCATTTGTGTCCCTAGTGACGTTACTCTATTCTAGACTGACCTTCTTACTATCAGAATAAGTTGCTAGTTTCCTGCAGCCCTACTATGAAAAAGGTGATTACTGATAATAAATGGATTGAAGAACGTCACAATGAATAAACTTAAAAAAACTCATGTTAAGTATAGTTAAGTGTGGCTTTTTTGTTTTTAACTACATTTCTTGTTTATCCATACTAATTAGCATTGCATGGATTTCATCAGTACTGTATTATATAATATGTCCCAAGTTTACCTCCAGGTGCTTATACGAGGGATATCCAGAAAAAAAGGTTACAAGTGCCCTGGAGGGTGCAGGGAATTTTTTTTTTTCGAAGGTTGGCATACCTGCATGTAGGGGGGTCCTAACGGTCAAAATAAGCCCGGGACCGCGTCAGTCAGTTGTGAAATGTCATCACAGCAAGTGAGTTCGTCAACCTCTGCTGAGGCCGTTTGCTCCACCTACCGCCGATGCGAGATTCGTTCGGTCATCAAGTTCCTCACTTTGCGTCGCGAATCCGCGGCCGAGATCCATTGTCAGCTTGTGGAAGAATTGTGAAAGAATTCTTGGGTGGGAAACGTTTTTCCAACAATGAGGAGGTGAAGGAGACAGTGGAGAAGTGGCTTTCGGAGGTGGAGCGGAGCGTATTTGACGAGGGTATAAAAAAGCTGGTGCCGACTGAAGAAGTGCATCGAAGTTGACGGCGATTATGTTAAGAAATAAACACATATTTTGGAACATACCCTGTAAATTTGGTTGAAATATATTCATTTTTCGATTTTTAACAGCTGTTGTAACCTTTTTTTCTGGATATGCCTCGTATGTGTTTCAATGGAGAAAAAATGGTCATATATTTTAAAGAAAAGCAAATTCTCTCAAACAATCTAATAATTAAATTATACTTGGTGATATATAAAATACCATACCCAAGAATAATGAGATATTGATGTATGTTTAGATGTTGTATGGTCTGCCTTTCTATTCTTAATATTTTTTATGACTTGTAAAACATGGAAGCATCTAGTGATCCATTTTCTAATCCAGTTAATCCAATGTAGAGTTGTGGTAAAAAAAAAAATACATTCAAACAAAAATTAACAAATACCTAAAGAAAAATGCATGTATAGCAAACCTCTATACAACACTGGCAAAACGAACAAAATAAAAGCCTTTCTGTCCCCTTGATATAAATAAAGCCAAGTGCCTTTTGAGTGGGCTTTCTAAAGAATAAAAGCATGATTTCTTCCTATATCCAGCTGTTTGTTGCAGCCACGCTGTTTCTGGTGTTTTCAAATCAGTATCCAGATGAGGTCTTCCAAAATATGCCGAGATATGTCCAGATTGCCTTCCAAGCTAGTGCATCTTGAGCAGACCCAGTCACGTATTAAATTGGGAAACTCTTTACTGTCTTTATCAGCCTCTGCTAATTCTCAAATGTGAGAAAACAGCAAGGTGCATATTAAACTAAAGTAAAATCTGTTTATTACACAATAACATCTTTCAAAAACACAACAATTTTAAAACAATTATTTAATCTCATTTTATGAAACCGTCAAAGCTTTCAGCATACATTGTGTTGTTTACAACTGGGAGAGTTAAATGGAGAAACATTTATTATACTGTACTATAGAATAGGACACGGGATAATAACCATGCTTTTGTATGATTCTGTATTTCAGACATCCTTACATATTTAATTTTCAAAATGTACTTTCTTAAGCCTCTTATGATACAACTAAAACACATTATTACGACCAGACATTTTTAGGGGCAACCCAGGATGGAATAAATTAATATTTTTGTATCAAGGAAGGCTTTTCTCTTATCTTCTTGATTTTTGTTGTTATGAACTCCTAGCTGTAAGTACTAATTTTATTTTGAATGAACATACACATAAACCAAATATTTACAAAATTACTAAATACTGTACATTGTAGGAATAATGATCAAGTACAAGTCCCTGACAAAAGCTAAATAATTTAACAGAATAAATACATGTGGATCCTTTATGAAGTTTCAAAGAACAGGTTAATAAAACTACCGGTACTTTTTATTCACAAAATAACTTACAAAAGAGTATTTTAAGGATATTTTAAAGCAATTAAAAATGTACAGTTAGTATTATTTTCACAATTATAACTCTTTTAGTTATATTATGGTGAGTGTCAGACCCTGAATTATACGTACACTAAAGTTAACATTCCTAATGGAATGAAAATGGATTCTAAAAACTATGGTTTTTATAGCTTTTAAGATCTTAGTGAAATTTAATCCCCCAAGCAACATCTCAACAACTGTTACCATTGCACCTTTCCTCAAGAGACAAGAAGCAGCTACTGTAAGTGTGTAGAGCACTAATAGCTACGGGCCTAATTAAAAGTCAGTCATCCAATTATTATTAATTTATGCCTTATGGTTAATCAACTATAAAGGTTTGTTCAGTATTTTGAACACCTTAAAGCAAAGCTGAATAGGTTATATTTAGGAAAAGATTCCTTTGGGCAGTAATTAGTATTTTCCAACAAATAAATGCTGACAGGTTTGATTTTGTCAAAAACAAGAGGTCTTAGGATTTTCTACTTTGTCACAGGTCAGTTTGTGAATTGTTCTGCTTCAAAATCATTCATAGAAATGAAAATAGCATTGTGCAACCAAGAATAAATCATCAGTTATGTATGCACTATCAGATATTAAAGTGGTGTTGCCCCATGTACTATACCTTTTCAGAACACACAGACAGCTCAATTTCTAAAATATCACACACTTTTCATAAAAGCAACTTTAGAAAACAACAACAGATTTAATATAAAAACATGCATCATGTGCTGTGTTTTTCTGTATTTTGCTTAATATTTCTAATTAACGGTTTCCTTTTTTCTAACTGATTTTTTTTATTATGTCACTTCTACGACCAAAACTATTTTTGGTTTCATAAGTTAATAGGGTATGACATATCAGTGTAAATTCAGGAAAGCTTTGTTCAGTAAAAGAATGTATGCATAAAGTGAAGTTATAATGTCTCAGGCTTTTCTGTTCTTTTTTGAGTTTTGTTTTTTTCAAACGTAATCATTGGTACCACAGGCATATGACAATATGTAAGTGTACTGTAGTTTGAGTTAGTTTATGAATACAGATGTATGGCTTTTCTCTTTGTGCTCTAATGTAAGCAACTGATGCAACCTTTAGAAGTCCTTTGTAAGTGCTGATGTTGCATCCAGATGTAGCAGATACATGTCTAAACTCGGGGCAATTAATCAGATGTTCGATGCCCCTTCTGATCTACTACATGTGAGCAACGAAAGGTGAATACAGAGAGATGAATATTTGAGCATCATGCTCAGAATTATCCACCTCAAAGAATATGACAAGTAGAATTACAGATGCACATACAATAAGATAAAGATGACATTTTTTTTTTATTATGACCTTTTAGGCCTTCACATGTCTGCTGAATAGTTCCAATTTCACTGCTGGCTGGAGGTCTGATGTATTTTCTTAAAATATGTCTCCTTTAACATAATTGTGCTAGTAATCACTTCGTACAAGGGATATTATTGTATTGTTAATTGAAGTAAAATAAACCTCTCGAAACTAAAACAAGACTGGTAGATCCAGTAGTTAAACCAAGACACCAAGAAGTCTCATGGACAGTACTGTTCACTAGTTATTTCAAGGTATACAGACTAGAGGTTACTATAGAAAGGAAAAACTGCAATACATGCAAGAATTTCCTTTTCCCTTGACACTGCCCTACACTAGAGAGTTAAACACCTGAATGCCATCTACAAATTGAATAATTTCAATAACATGTGAATAAAACAATTGATCATTGGGGTAGACAAATGCAGATACTAAATATACTATACTATACTATACTATTTATGGTATGAATTGTTAAGCTATCCCAATTTGTATACATTTCTTTGCTAGAAAAAGCAGTCCTTGGAAATTATAGTAGTATAGGAAGGATGTTCACTTAACATAAAACTGACTGCTGCTCCAAGCTTTCTATATTTCTGCATTATGGCTTTAGGTATGGTTCAGTGGATTCCCATAAACTTAGAAATGTTATTGTAAACTTTCCTGGACTGATAAAGAGCTACTGTAGGCTGAGGTGCCCATAGAACCGTAATTTTGATGGTAGGAGATACAGCTAATCAATGTTGTATTTTGCTGAGCTGCTGTATATCATGTCAATTTGGGACAAGCATATTCTCACCATTAAATCCTGACTATTCCTTGGATTGTTAAGAGTTCAATAACAGAATAATATCATTAGTTTTATCTCAGTATTCACTTTTTAATACCATAACTCACAAAATTATGTTTAAATTTGCTTGGGGGGGTGAGGTGTTGTGCTATTATGCAAAAAATAATAGATAAATAATTTCTTGATGTTGTGTGTTGAAGCATATTTTCTGGCATGTCTTGGAAGGAAATAAAGGTTGTTTTATAATTATTGTAATTGTCTTATCTTCATGTCTGCCTTAGTTTGCCAAGCCAGTAATGAAATCTGCTACTGCTTTCTGGCTTGGGTTCATAAAGATTGATTGGGAATAGTAAAAAATATAACAACTTGAGGTGCCAAGGATTTCTTATGTATAAGGTTTTGGAACATGATGGATGTAACAGCTCTTCTTCTTTTAACAACCTGGGTATTCCATGTCCATTTTTTTCCACTGTGGCACAATCAATCAATATCAATCATTTGAGTTATTCTCTGTCTTGAACCTTGAATTTTGATTTTTTTATAAATATATTGTAGTGTGGAGGGCAATGAGCCTGGACAAATCCAAAAATAGTTAGGGTGCCCACCGAGCATATGTTGTTTAATTTGAACACAAAAAAAAAAAATATATATATATATATATGAAAACACACGATCAGTGGTGCTTCAATAAACCATTGGCTTGTTGTCTTCTAAGTCACTCTGGTGGTGTTCTTATAGACTGTTCGTCTGGGGTTGTCCAAATGAGACGCCATATTTCAGGAACGTCTCCCTTTTATACTGGACAAACTGAAAGGGGTAGCGCTTCTCTGTCTCTGTTGCCCTCAAGGGGCAGTTTTATGATGCTGTGATGGAAAAAGAAGATAAGATTATTATTGACAGTGCCTTCTCTTGTCCCGGGGTGGTACCACATACCTTATATATACAGTGATCCCTCGCTATATCGCGCTTCGACTTTCGCTGCTTCACTCCATCGTGGATTTTAAATGTAAGCATATCTAAATATATATCACGGATTTTTCGCTGGTTCGCGGATTTCTGCGGACAATGTGTCTTTCAATTTATGTTACATGCTTCCTCAGTTTGTTTGCCCAGTTGATTTCATACAAGGGACGCTATTGGTGGATGGCTGAGAAGCTACCCAATCAGAGCACGTATTACATATTAAATAAAACTCCTCAATGATATACGATATGCTTCCTGCGCGCAGCTTCGCACACTTAAAAGCTCTAACAGCCCGTATTCATTTTTCATTGTTTGTTTTTCTCTGTCTCTCTCACTCTCTGAGAAATACAGGCAGATACTTATCCATCATGTAATACCATCAGGGAGGCGTATGATTGGCCCCATTAACTGCTCCTGACGGAGGGGATGTGAGCAGAGGGGTTGTTTGCACAGTGGCTGTTTGCTTAGAAGATACGGACGCGCCTGTAAAAAAATGCTGAAAGGCTACCTTCACATTGATCCCTTCATTGCACCGCTTTATCGCGGTGCTTGCGTACTTAAAAGCGCAGCAGCCCTATTGATTTTTGATTGTTTACTTTACTCTCTCTCTCTCTCTCTCTCTCTGAAATTCTCCGCTCCTGACGCGCACCTTGAAGAGGAAGATACGTTTGCATTCTTTTAATTGTGAGAAAGAACTGCCATCTCTGTCTTGTCATGGAGCACAGTTTAAACTTTTGACTAAAGTGTGTTATATCATGTCTAGAGGGCTCCAATAATGTTAAAAAATGTATTTAGAAAGTGGTAAACAGGTTTTCAATGCTCTAACTGGGAAAATATTTATAAATAAAGATTTATAAATAAAAAATTCTACTTCTTGGAAATTCATTTATCTGTCTGGAGCGGATCAACCGCTATAAACAAGGGTTTACTGTATAAATGTGCGGAGAATATTTTTAAACAGTGTGGGAGAGTTTCTAAGAGCTTAAAATATATAAAAATAACCATACAAACATATGGTTTCTACTTCGCGGATTTTCACCTATCGCAGGGGGTTCTGGAACGCAACCCCCACGATCGAGGAGGGATTACAGTAATCTTCTTGTGCGCATGTGTGACATTACAGTACTGTAGTTTCCTTTACTTAAAACAATAAAATAAAATAATAATGGTGAAGACAGAAGTTTCTAAATAAGGTACTGTAGTTATACTCACATGGTGATCTTTGTGAGAAAGGCAAAAATGTTAGTAAGTTTGCAAATAAACTTAATACAATCTGATTGGTATACAAACCAGTTTTTTCAAACCACCTTTGTTTGCTTTTTTCTTGTTGCCAAAATTTAAGTTAATCACATATGTATGGTATTTCCAAAGCATTTGGATAAGATTACAGTTCAATCCAATCCTGGTCATTTATCTGTTCCCATTATAGCTGTTACAACAATGACCTAATTGCAGTACTAAGCGTGCTAATCAGCAAATTTCGCCAAAACGTTACTTGCAGAGAGTTTGCCATATTCACGTTTGCCTTTGCTTGTTAAAATATTTACTGATAATTCAGCTGGTTTAAGAGAACTTTTTTCCCCATCACCCCATAATGCTTTGCAAGGCCAGCGTGACATTCCCTGGAGCTTTAACAGCCAGCATTGGGTTTAACCACACCCAGGTATATGATGCTGATCATTTTCATTACAGATTCTATGGAGCTTAGTGGTAGCACAGATAAGTAAATAAAGCAGGTTCTCAAAATTTTATTTTTATGAAACATATGCAGCATAAATAATGAGTTACAGTGGGATGCAAAAGTTTGGGCAACCTTGTTAATAGTCATTATTTTCTTGTATAAATCATTGGTTGTTATGATAAAAATGTCAGTTAAATATATCATATAGGAGACACACACAGTGATATTTGAGAAGTGAAATGAAGTTTATTGGATTTACAGAAAGTGTGCAATAATTGTTCAAACAAAATCAGGCAGGTGCATAAATTTGGGCACCGTTGTCATTTTATTGATTCCAAAACTTTTAGAACTAATTATTGGAACTCAAATTGGCTTGGTAAGCTCAGTGACCCCTGACCTACATACACAGGTGAATCCTATAATGAGAAAGAGTATTTAAGGGGGTCAATTGTAAGTTTCCCTCCTCCTTTAATTTTCTCTGAAGAGTAGCAACATGGGGGTCACAAAGCAACTCTCAAATGACATGAAGACAAAGATTGTTCACCATCATGATTTAGGGGAAGGATACAGAAAGCTGTCTGTTTCCACAGTTAGGAACATATTGAGTAAATGGAAGACCACAGGCTCAGTTCAAGCTAAGGCTCGAAGTGGCAGACCAAGAAAGATTTCGGATAGACAGAAGCGACGAATGGTGAGAACAGTCAGAGTCAACCCACAGACCAGCACCAAAGACCTACAACATCATCTTGCAGCAGATGGAGTCACTGTGCATCGTTCAACCATTCGGCGCACTTTACACCAGGAGATGCTGTATGTGAGAGTGATGCAGAGGAAGCCTTTTCTCCGCCCACAGCACAAACAGAGCCGCTTAAGGTATGCTAAAGCACATTTGGACAAGCCAGCTTCATTTTGGAATAAGGTGCTGTGGACTGATGAAACTAAAATTGAGTTATTTGGGCATAACAAGGGGCGTTATGCATGGAGGAAAAAGAACACAGCATTCCAAGAAAAACACCTGCTACCTACAGTAAAATATGGTGGTGGTTCCATCATGCTGTGGGGCTGTGTGGCCAGTGCAGGGACTGGGAATCTTGTCAAAGTTGAGGGACGCATGGATTCCACTCAGTATCAGCAGATTCTGGAGACCAATGTCTAGGAATCAGTGACAAAGCTGAAGCTGCGCCGGGGCTGGATCTTTCAACAAGACGACCCGAAACACTGCTCAAAATCCACTAAGGCATTCATGCAGAGGAACAAGTACAACGTTCTGGAATGGCCATCTCAGTCCCCAGACCTGAATATAATTGAAAATCTGTGGTATGAGTTAAAGAGAGCTGTCCATGCTCGGAAGCCATCAAACCTGAATGAACTAGAGATGTTTTGTAAAGAGGAATGGTCCAAAATACTTTCAACCACAATCCAGACTCTCATTGGAACCTACAGGAAGCGTTTAGAGGCTGTAATTTCTGCAAAAGGCGGATCTACTAAATATTGATTTCATTTCTTTTTTGTGGTGCCCACATTTCTACAACTGCCTGATTTTGTTTGAACAATTATTGCACACTTTCTGTAAATCCAATAAACTTCATTTCACTTCTCAAATATCACTGTGTGTGTCTCCTATATGATATATTTAACTGACATCGTAACAACCAACGATTTATACAGGAAAATAATGACTATTAACAGGGTTGCCCAAACTTTTGCATCCCACTGTATCTCTGTTTGTTGCCAAATGTGCAGGTCGATCTTCGAGTTCCACATTAGTATATGAGAAGGAGGCGTGTACCCAATGCAGGCAAAATTAGTCATGTGGCGATAAAAAAACAAACCTTGAAGGAGTCTGACGCCCCCCAAAACACAGATGACTTTATGAAATAGTAATGAAAGGTTTACTACTATTTACAAAACATTTCTATCTTTCTGATAGAAGAAAAAGTGCAAAACATCAGCACAGATAATTTGGAGAGCCTTCAGCATGACTTCGATTATCACACGCCACTTTGAATTTTCTGCCTTTAAAAGACATATTTGTTTGACTTTTGACTACTATTTCAGCATTTCTGCTTTGTTCTATGCCTCACCTCAATTTTGTCATAGAGGTCTATATAGACTTCCTTGATCTTTATGGCTTGGTGTTTGTCCGGACATGCAGCGTGGATTGTGGGACAAAATGCTGTGTGCACTTCCTAAAATATGTCTAATTAATTCAGTTTGTTACAGATGGAGTTCGGTCAATTTCTAAACACATCTTAAAAATAATTACAGCAAACAGGATGCACTTGACCACAATGCAAATTCAGAAACACAGTAAACTCATGGCACAAAAACAAAAATAATAAAAAAGGAAAAAATTACTATTTACAAAATGAATACAAAGACTGCACCTTCTGGAGCTTTGCACTAAAAACAAATCAAAAGTAAATGGAAAAAGGTTTTCTGCCTTTAAATAATACTAAAGAAAGTTCAGGAAGTTTTCCATAAAAAAACAAAAATAATCCAAACAACAAAATAAGTACTAAGTTCACCACTTCTCCTCCCCAGCAACTGTCTCCACTCCACTCCACTAAGCAAAGTGGAGATCTATTCCAAAGCACCTTACCCATTTTATACCCCCAAGGGGTTTCACTGACTATCCCCATAGATGTTGTTGAGAGTCTACCAATTAATTTTCTCGTTAAAACAATGTTCTGTATTTTCTGGCCTTGTTCCAATCGAATCTCACAATAACTATTTCAAACTTCCTTTTAATGCTCACCTCTTAATCTCTCAAGCATATTGGCTAAAAATGTCATTTTACCTAGTTTCAATTAATACGGGTATAAATCTTAAGATAGCTGCAATACATAATAAAAAGCAAATATAAAAAGTGAGCGTATTTATACTATTTTTGAATATGAGCAAGCATATGCCTTGCAATGGACTGCTGCCCCTGTCCAGGATTTTTTAAATGCTGCTTTTCAGAGTAGCATCTGTCCCCCACAATGCTGATACTTGTTGCAGACATAAGTTATCAGTAAAGGCATCTGTTTCATCCAAAGCAGTGATTGAAATGTCTAGCTGGATTAAAGAAGATTCACTTCAAGCACTCAGTTGTTCATATTGCCTCCCTTAAACTGTGGAAAGATAGTTGACTGAATATATTTTAGTGTCTCTGGATACATGTTGCTCTTCCTGTAAATCATCTCAGTTCCACCATATTGCAGGGAGTTCCTGAAAATAAATTTTTAAAACATGTTATGGCATTATAAATCACTTAGTGCTTATTCTGCAGCACTCCACGTGTTGGACAGGGCTGAATGATTAAATTGTAGCAGTCTGCAAGGAAGAGAAGTACTTTGTTTGAGAATTGTAGAGAGCATTAGAGAAAGAACTCAGAGATTTTCTGAGGAAAAGGTTTAAATTGGGCCCCCATGCAGCCATTAGTGCTTGCCTTGGCCTCAGTAATGCTGAAAAATAAGATGTAGATGGCAGAATGTGACAGAGATTTCTAACACTCTAATACTGATACTGTTCATATTGCATAGAAACTCCTGTTTTAACTTAAAAAATGTCTCCTGTGCTCCTTATCTGACTGGGTATGTAAGCAGGGAGGCAAACATGGCATGCAATTATGTTAATCTGCTTGATTAAATACCTATTTTAATTTTATTTACGCATAATCTCCAATTGTATATTTCTTATGAAAAGTAGGTGTTTGTGTTTGCCAGGTTGACCACAGTTGGCATTACCTGCATAAGCCCAGGAAATAAATAATTGTAAACCAAGGATGGAATAGGCAAAGAAGACACATAGCAGAGGTTGGTGCAAATAGTGAATGGTGGTTTTATTTTTAATCCTTTAAAAAAATCAAATCAAGCAATTAGAACATTGTAACAGGAGACGCCATCTAAGAAGCGCAATCAACCCTTCAATGACTTGTGTCCTTGCTGCCATCTCTTGGCACCTGTGTGGACCCTGTGAGCTTTGCTCCCTTTTCCTGCAGCCCTCCGACATCCACAGGACTCTCTCGTAATGCTTGGTTGCTCCTGGTACTCTGGATACTCAGCAGGGATGACTCGATCACTGGAGTGCCTCTGCTCCATTAGGGGCATCATTCCCAACTGCTTTCCTCCTCTCTGCTGTACCTGCTCTACCACAATCCTGGCCCCTCTTCTTTTCCCTCTCCTTTCCATTTAACCTCTGTACATTTTTTTTCCTTTCTCATTCCTTTTTTTCTTTCTTTCGGGATTCCTTTTAACCTCCATGGGCATTGTGTCCTAATTACAACCCGTGGAGTTGCAATGTATAACAGTGTAGCCAATCAAGCAATTTTCACGCCTCTAAACTGATCACCTTGCAGCTGCAAAATCCGCAACTGCACAAATTATAACAACAACAATGTATTTCTTGTATAGCCCAAAAATCACACAAGGAATACCTCAATTGGCTTTAACAGGCACTATTCTTTGACTTCTTTCAGCATTGACTCTCTAAAAAGACAAGAAACCTTAACCCCTAGAGCCTGAGCAGAAGTTTTTTTTTTTTTTTAAATTGGCACACTACCCCCATAAGCTGGCCGATGTATGGGAGGAATACACAGCCAGACCAACCCTTGCAACTGGTGGCCTGGCCCTCACACATCTGCACTAAAATCAAAAAAGCAGTTTTAAAACCCCACAATAAGACAAATCTAAGGCCTCCTTTTCAAACAAGATATTAAAAGAATAAGAACTTTTAAAAACACAGTTAAACCAGCAATAAATAATTAGTCTATTAAAAGTTGTTATTCTAAAAGTCCTTCCATCCTTTTAGGCTTTGAGTAGATTTTTTTTTAACAAGCACCAAATCCTCTATTTGTTTCCTCTTCTGTCTTCGCTATATTTCAAAATATTTCTTCTGACAACAATAATGAGCGCGAATATACACAGATAATAATATCAACAACATGGCAATGTATACTTTTATCATGTGTTGATGACATCTTCCACACACAATGCAGTTCACAAAAGACGTTGCAGAAACTATTCTGCTAAATCTCCTTTAACGTCTATGATAACTAATTTGAAACCCGTATTATACTGTATTTGTGTGCTTCACTTACTGTTATTCATCACACAAGATTATCTCTTTTCATCATATGATAGATAACTCCACCAAATCAGCTACTGTGTGTCCGTGGCTGTGGTAGTCACAGGAAAGACATCATCTACACTGGATAGTTTGGCACAGGCATTGACCCAGTATAAGCAGACTTCATTATAATAAGGATTTGCTTGAAGTCTTCAAAAATCTAAGTGAAAATAATTATTTAAATTAAAAATAACTAACCGAACAAATTCACTTCTAACAATAAAAAAAAAAAAAAAAAAAAAAAAAAATTCTTTCCACTATAGTGTCCTGTACCTCTGTTGCATATTTTAAGTAAATTCAGGTTACTTTTCATATGAACCTCTAAAAGCAAATAAATGTATTATTTTTAATAATTTCTGTAGTCAGTTTACATGCCTGCAATTTTAGAGAGGATTTATCAGGCACATTATAAATGTTACATGGTATGTCAGTTTTACAAATGTAATCTGTTCAATCAAGCCTCAAATATGTCTTTGAATCTCATGTTTTAAGCAAATCTCTGTTTTCTAAAATTATTGTTTCTGCGTAACTATTTTATAAAAAATTACATCCTGTAAACAATGGTAAATAATATTATTAATTGCTTTTTAGCAAAATCTGCTAGAGTAACTAGTTAAATATTTCTATGTATTTTTCTCTGTATATAGGACTTTCCGTCCTATGTGTAGCTTTTCATATACAATAACATATTTGATATAACAACAGTGCATGAAATTAAGCTTAGTAATAAGTGACAAAAACAGGAAAACATATGTTTTTATGAACCTAGTAGCCTTTTACAGTTGACCTAGCAGGAGAATAGTGGATTAATTGTGTTTTATAAAGGCTATTAATCAACTCAGTGGCAATATTCCAGGCTACACCACCACAATAATTGAGTATTGCTATTCAGGCCCAAACTATAATTTAAATCATCAAGCGTGGTTAAATGTAGCAGACAGAAGAAGGTGTAAGTGGCTGGAGATGATCCGTAAGTTAATTGCTAAGCTGTGGTGGCATTTCCATTCATTTCAGATTGTTCAAGCATTAATTGTTGATGATAATATGGATCACTGTATTTCCATGCAGTAAAGGTTAACAACAGATGAAAATGATGGAAATTCTATTACACACGCTTTCACAACAACTTTGTTCATACAAATGCAGTATGTCATATTTTTTGACCAAAGCATGCTAATGTATACAAAATAATATTACTTACAAAGCACAGTAAATAATATGCAGTTTACACTTCTGGAGCGTTATTCAGAGTAATTCAAAAGGGTTTGGGCTTCCTGTTTTGTTTAGGCCTTAGTTGCTTAATTCCTGTATTTGAATGAACTCATTGTGTAATATGATTATAGTTCCCTGCACTTGGGGTGCTTTGTTTGTTTCTGCTAAATCAAGGAAAGATATGTATTTTTTCACATCATTTAGCAAACAATGTTTAATGCAGTCTTGTCAAAATAATTTTTCAATTTCCCTTCTATTTTTGTGTATATCATTTGTAATGCAGTCTCTTAATAGGGAAAAATTCACAATACGATCATTTATTAACTGATCTTATGTAGAACAGGTTTAATTGCTCCTTTGTGTGCCCTTCATACTTTTTACTATTCTGTTAGCAAATCAGCTATAATATAAATAGTGCATACTTGAAAGAAGACACTGTGGTGGGTTGGCGCCCTGCCCAGGATTTGTTCCTACATTGCGCTCTGTGCTGGCTGGGATTGGCTCCAACAGACCCCCGTGACCACATGTTAGGATATAGCGGGTTGGATAATGACTGACTGACTGAAAGTAGACACATGGGTCATTCCTCTCTAGCTACTGAGTTCATTTTTAATTCTTTTACACAGTTTCACTTCCAAGCTATCAACAACACACATCATTCTCACAAAATGATGCGGCTGTGCTGCCTTTTTGCTAGTGCGCCTTTAACACTTCCTGTGTGATAAAGCCAGAAACGCAGTGCAATTAGAGATATTTTATTTTCTAGAAGTAAATACTTGGTTTAGTTACATCAGGGGTACCCAGCTCTGATCCTGGAAGGGCCACAGTGACTGCAGGTTTTCTATCTAACCATTTTCCTAATTAGCGACCAGTTTTTGCTGCTAATTAACTTAATTTCATTGATTTACTCTTTAAGACTCAGACCCTTCGAATCAGGGGTGAGCAACGTCAGTCCTGGAGTGCCACAGTGGCTGCAAGTTTTTGTTAAAACCCAATTGCTTCATTAGAATGATTTATTGCTGATGAAGTACTTACTTCACAAGAGACATTTTCCTCCTTTATTTTAATTGATTCACTTGATAAGATTTTGAACACTTAATTGTTTATTTAATTTTAAATAGCAGCAATTGCTGTTTTTAATTGCTACTTATTAACAGTAAGATGTAAATGGCAAAGGCACCAGCAGTACTCCATCATGCTTGTTTCTATTCACACCTCTGTGTATTCATCGTGCACTGTTTCGTTTGATAAAGTACTCAGAAGGAAGCTGAAGAGAAAGTGAAGTGCTGAAAATTACTCATCCGTTTTAGGCTTCAAATCATTTGGATGATACCAATAGAAATGTAAAATAAAAAATCTATGATTTAAGAATGAATTGACATTACAGAGTTTAAACACCAACAATTCATGATATTAAATAAGACCTGTTATTGGCAATGATTATTTTCTAATTAAGCAAATGGGTTGGAAGAAAAACCTGCAGCCGCTGCGTCCCGCCAAGAACAATGTTGATTACCCATGATTTTCAGTGAGACTTCAGGACCAAATCTGAAAAACCATAACTAAAAAAAACAACAACAAAGGAAGCATATTCATTTTGGACAGTTCTTCCTCTTCCTTTACTTGCTTTTCCAGTTTGGGGTTGCTATTAGTCATTTTAGGACAGACTATACTTCCTGAGGAGTCACAGGTCTATTGATGTATGCAGTAAGCGGCTGGAAATGTTTTCCAGTCCATGGTAGCCAGTATATTGTTTTAGACTGTGGTCTCCTGGGGAAATAATTTGAGTTCAAAAGATGCACAATGCCTGAGCAAACATATCAGACAAGCCTGTTCTGTCATATTGCTAACTCAGGGGAAACTGGAAGCTGTTGTTGAAAAGGGAATGGTGGCACAACTGTTTACCATCGTGAACAATAACCCTAATCCCCTCCAGGAGGTGCTGTCTTGGAGCACATTTACCAACAGGCCCATTTCACCACAGTGTGCTAAGAAGTACCTCTGGGGATCTTTACTGCCCACTGCTATCAGGCAATTCAATGGTTCCACCTGATGTCCTAAATTAAATGCTTATGCTCTTCAAGATCATTTTGTAATTTCAGCATATACCATTATTTATTTATTTGATTATTTATATGCCTATTGATTAATTGTATATTTGTCCTGTGAAACTGTATATTTGTTTTTCTTTTTTTTTGTTTCTGCTGCTGTATGCATCTACATTCACCCTTGAGATTAATAAAATTGTTCTAATGAATCTAATCTGATCTATTTCTTCAGGGAATCACAAAAAAGAGAGCAAGTCATTGTGTTTTGAGGGGAAACCAACATAAAAATAAAGAGAACCAGCAAACTCCACATACATGCCTGAAGCTGTGTACCCTACCCAGCTTTGACAGTCACCCAGGTGGAAAAGGGTTACCAGTGAGGAAAAAATGGCACAGGATGCATTGTGAGAGAGGCAAAACAATGCTCAGTAGCAGTGGGTGTGTATGTCAACATGCCCATGTGGAAAATTGGGCACCACTGGAGGTGGTAAACCTTAGGCAGATATTGTAGGCCCCAGAATTGCAAAATACAAGAGCATGAGTAAAGCAATGGGGAATTTGCTACCTATCAGTGAAACACACAAGGTTCTTTCTAACGTGCAGACATTCCAGAACAAAAGAGGGCCAACAGAGGTTTGGTGACCATGTGTAGCTGCCTTTGTCAGTGTCTCTATTTGTTTTTGATGCTCTCCCTGTATCTATACATCCCTTGTGGGAATGTGTTCATTAGTAAAAAGTCTATTAAAAAGTGTAATTTAGTGTTTTTATGTTTTTTATCTTCTATACATATTTTGATCTGCTTCTATTATGTTTTCTTTGTTTCAATACCTTTTAAATGTATTAATTTATTAGTGTTGGTCTAGTCTTTAACAAAAAGGTAATAAAAAGACATACATTGTTTCCCTTATGTATACTCAGTTTGCTGCGTTATATAAGTATCCCATTATTAATGTTAATAAATGTAATATGGCTATTGTCAATGTGTGAAGCATTGCTCTCACTTAAGACCTGTGCAATTGTGTTAATTGAAACATACCTGAAGTGCCTATTTTGGGTTTTAGCAGGGCTGTTGTGTCTGCTAATTACTTTTACAGTAAAAAAAAAAACAAAACACTAGTGTTATCAAAAATAATTATTACAGAATTATACAGCACAAAAACTGTTTTACATGCAACCATAAAGATACAATATATAAACATTTAAAAATTTAAATTTATGGTTAAAAACTGTCACCATCAATGGGATTTTTTTAAGAGAACGAGCGCTTATAAATAGTAACACAAAAATAATTTAAAAAGTTATTTTATTTTACTTAAAACACTGTGTAAACTGCTGAAATGCAACAGTAATCCTGTTGCCTCCTTATGGAATACATGGGGATTTGGCAAACCATGCCAAGTTACTTCCAGTGTCAGCATATATTAAAATTAATAAAGCTCATTATCTATAAGATTTCAATCATTCTTAGTAACGATTTTTGTTATATCATAGTTTTTAGTGTATGTTTGGTTGTGATCTGTAAGTATTTTCTTTTTATATTTATACAAAAACAAATTTCAAAAAGCAGTGGATTTTGGCTTATCTTCAGTCTAGCTTGATTTCTACCAAATTGCCTTAGGATGGAGTATAGAAACAGGCCACATGCCATCATGGTCTTCTGTTCATAACCAGATTGTGAGAGAGAGAGACAGAGAGAGAGGTAAAAGTGAGGTGAACAACTTTAACAAAACACAAACCAATGGGGTGTTATGTTATAGAATGGCCTCCAATTCAAAACCAGTCATAAACAGCCATACTTTAGACCAATAGAAGTTTTCTGCCCCTTCCTGACAATTACCAGTGAAAGCATTTAGCTTCAACTTATTCCCCAGTTGCTTTTTGTTAGGTAGTTTATGGTAGCGTATGGCCTTCCTGTAGTGGATGGCTTGTAGGCTCTAAATCCAAACACAGTCACCCTTGCCAAGCAAAATGACTGAAATGTCTGGTGTACAACATTGGTAAAACTGGCTAAAGAAGACATCTTCTCAACTTGAGGGATATACTCCATGAAGTGTGCTTAGCAAGTCACTTTGAACAAGCCAGGATTATTTTAGATGGTTTTCATCTCACCAAAGAGGACAAGGATGATTCATACTTGGTAACTGAGGAAATTAACAGCCATCTCTTATTCTGCTTTATTCCAGGCTAAGATGAAGTTTACCATAGTTTTGTTTCTTGAAACTCCCAATCAATGAGAAATTCAAACTCGAAGAAAGGCTTTTCATTACTGCAACATTTAATTTGACGGCACTCTTATAATGTATCGTTTAAATGAATCTGATAATGTTTAATACAAAATAATAAAACATCGTGAGCTAAACTATTTGCACCATTAAAGAATAGAACAAGACAGTCCCACAATGAACTGCTTTGTGGGATGGCCAATGTGAACCCCAAGATTGGAACTCTGTGAGAGCAATGATCTATATTTTATTGTGGCTGTTTGTTGTATTTTGCCTGTGATATTCGTTCCATCAACATCTTTTATTGCTGGAGGTATGGTGGCACAGTGGTTAACACAGCTGCCTCACAGCTCAGATCACATATACAGTATGCCGACAATAATCAGTCCAGCATAGTTGACAGACTTTCCCCTATCCCTCAGGGACACTTAAAAGAGCATCGCACCATTATAATCTGCTCAAAACTAGTTCAGTTTCTATATCCCCATTTATTTCAATGCATATCTTGGAGTTCAGTGAAATTCGTGAATATTTCTGTGATTTCACCAAAATCTAGACAAAGAGAATTTAGCAGGGTTAGCTCATTATAATCCTTTTAAATTACTTTGACATGTGTGGCCAGCTGTATTGTGCAAGCAGATATTCTGATCGGGGTAAACTCCTCAGCAGCAGGAGTTTGTGTTATTATAGATCATGTATTATTTCTTGTTCAACTATCTTTTATATGTTCTTCTGTTTTACAACAATTAAATAATACACTATATAGCCTATCAGCTTCAAACTTAAAGTCACATGTACTCAGTCTGTAGATGTTGCACTCTCCTCTGTTTTTCTCACCCCTGATAAATGTTCTTGATGAGCATTCCTCTGAACTGTACCAAGTGTGCATATACAGTTATTGTAGATTGCCTAAGTATATCTTGAGTCAATGAGAAATACTTGCTTATGGAACCAACTGAAACTTAATTGTAAAACAAGGCTTATTGAAATAAGATTTCATAGCTATGTCTCGATTTCACGTTTTATGGAATATCTTCCATGTCCGCTGAAGTAAACAGAGACTTGAGGACTTTCCTATGACCACGTTTTTCAAATGATCTTTCTTTAGTTTTGGTTTCTGGAAAACAAATATTTCAACATTAAAGGAAACTGAGCTAAAAGTAGTTGCTAGTGCCCCTTTGTGAAATCAAAGGCCAATGAGATGACAGTTTCAATTTTGATTAGCTTACTGAACTCAAGAATATCTTAAAGGAAAATGCTACATTTATTTTTAATGCTTTTGAAGACATACAAATAAAGAAAAGTTGTCTTCATTAATTGAAAATGATTTTTACTTCAGGTGGTTGAAATCCTTCTAAAATGCCAACTAAAAGATAAAAGAAAACCAATAACAGAGCCTTTAAAATTTATTTTTTCAGGTTTGTCTTCGTGTGTGACAGAATTTTTGTAATTTCTCTTATTCAAGTAAATGTTGTAGTGTTTCTAAGATAAACAGTTAAAGTTTATCATTTGAGGAGATCACATAAAACTGGTTTAAATAACAAAATATGTCAATTCTTACTGTACATTGTTGTTTGTGTATTTACAACTACTTTCATCAGCCTTTTGGGAGTGGGAAGCTTTCTAATTTCATATTGTTATTTCCCCAGAGACTGTTTCTATCAAGAAACTCTAGTCCATAATGATGAAAAAGTGCAACAATGTAATTAATATTTCTCTTTTTACTTGACTTTTAAAAATATTTTTCATCCCTTTGATCATCAACACTGATTTTTTTCTAAAATACTTCTTCATAGACAAAATTGATTTGATGAAGTGATGGATGTCAGAGGAATTAACAATGTATAGTCTCCTAGGCATATTGAGGAAAGCACACTAAAGCTACTGTATTTCTTATCCTTTTTGTAATTATTGATACACAAATAACTTTTGTTTGCAAAATTAAGTACCTATAATTTGGTTAATATATTTTTTGTTCTTTTGGTATGTGTACATACAAAATGTAAATTTGCATGAACTAATCTCATTTATAAGGAGCAACGTGCTAATGGAATGATGACAATCAGACCTAATTGTGATTTTATTAAGTTCAAGGGTCAATATTGTTTTTAAAAATGAGAATTATAAATTACGAACAGATAGCAACAATCCTGGAGAGAAGTCTGAATGAGAATAAGGAAAGTAGGAACTGGACCATATGAAACTAACTAGATACACATGGCATTGTTTTCATTTGTATAAACAATTACTGTAAACTGACTTTGTCTTTTAGGCTGATTTAGCTTCCTGGAAGAGAACGAAACTCTGAAATAAGCATGTTAATTTATCTTTTTATAGGAAACATATATAAAAAATGTTTTCTGCATTAAAACATCCATTAACCAGCATTCCTCATTAATCATATATCATAATATGTTTTGCTTTTTTTGATATCACTTATATGCAGTATGCTCATTAGTATATAATTAGATTGGTGTGAGCTTTTTATTGCTGTTGCACTATTGCACTCATTATGATCAGGGTTATTCCATCCATCCATTTTCCAACCCGCTTAATCTGAACACAGGGTCACAGGGGTCTGCTGGAGCCAATCTCAGCCAACACAGGGCACAAGGCAGGAACCAATCCCAGGCAGGGTGCCAACCGACCGCAGGACACACACAGACATACCCACACACCAAGCACACACTAGGGCCAATTTAGATACACCAATCCACCTAACCTGCATGTCTTTGGACTGTGGGAGGAAACCGGAGCGCCCGGAGGAAACCCACGCAGACACGGGGAGAACATGCAAACTCCACGCAGGGAGGACCCGGGAAGCGAACCCAGGTCTCCTAACTGCGAGGCAGCAGCGTGCCGCCCATCAGGGTTATTACCAGCCATAATAAATAATCATATTTTAGACTTCCGTGCTACTTTTTTTCTTTCATTCATTTGAAAGGGACCTACTCTGGGCAGAATGATTACTTAATTCTGAACCCATCTTATTACACTTCTTATCTTTACCTATGAAACAGGATAAAAATGGGTGCCCTTTCACGTAAAAATCCAGGTTTACTATAGAGTAATTTCACACCATCGGATTATCCGGTGCAAGAACACCAGATTTCATTTGGCTCACACAATCCCAGATAGTTTGATCCAGATGTTTTAACAAGTTTTAGCACATTTGGAGTAAAATTTACTAGCCCTTATAAGTCAAGCACTGAATGTCATGGATGAAAACGTTCCATTTTCAAAGAAGACAGTTACGGTAGTCAGATGAGAATACAGAACAATTCTTTCTTTCTTTCTTTCTTTCTTTCTTTCTTTCTTTCTTTCTTTCTTTCTTTCTCTATTTATAAAGCACTTTAAAAACAAAATTAAGGCTGAACAAAGTGCTGTACAGTAAAAAAAGAAAACCCAATATATCAGACACACAAAACCAAAAGGTAAATGAAACAGAAACACATAAACACATAAGAACTGAAGAAATTCTTAATAAAAAGTATACAGATAGACAACATATCATACTGGGTTAAAAGCCAGAGAGTAAAAATGTGTTTTTAAATAGGATTTACAGTAAAGACAGCTAGCAAAGGAGCCTGTCTAACGTGCAATGGCAAATCGTTCCAGAATTTTGGGGCTGCAACTGAAAAAGCTTGATCACCTCGGAGTTTGCATCATGCCTTGGGAACACGTAAAAGCATCTGGTCTGCTGACCTGAGAGAGTGAGATGGTACGTAAGGGTGCAGCAGTTCCGACAAATAAAGTGGGGCACAACCATTAAAAGATATAAAAACAAATGCAAGGATCTTAAAATGGATTCGAATACGAATTGGAAGCCAGTGAAGGGAAGCCAAAATCGGGGTAACATTCTCATGCTTTCTTGTGCCAGTTAAAAATCGAGCAGCAAGATTTTGCACCAGTTGTAGGTGAGCAATGGAGGCCTGGCTAATTCTAAAAAGAAGCGCATTGCAGTAATCTAGACGAGATGTTATAAAAGCATGTATCACTGTTTCAAGGTTGCGCTTAGACAAAACAGGCTTAATTTTTGACAGCAGCCTCAACTGGAAAAAGCAAGATTTTACCACTGATTTCACATGGCTATCAAGTGTTATGTACAAATGCCTCAGTCTATGGAGTGAGCAATCAATTAAACAATTCATCTGCTTTTTTCTAATTATCATCACCTTATCTAATGCATCATGTCATCTAACTCTTAATATGCAGAACTTTATCAACACCTCTAATCAGCTAATGCCCCCAGTAATTTCAGACTCTCGTTTCTTAAGAGGGGCGTTTTGGAGATTGTCCTATTGATCTTAGCACTGCTTCATATTGGGCTTTCCCATCAGTTTATCCACACTGTGTGGATAGGTATTTATTACTCATTTTCCTCATTCTTACCTTGGAAAATTACATTGGTGGATTCTCTAAGACTGTGACTATATGTGCTATATAAATAAATGTTGTTGTTGTTGTTGTTGTGACAGAGACCTCAGGTGCTTTAGCTTTGAATTACATTTACTTAACTGTTCAGTTACATACAATCATTTTCCTTATAAAAGAAACATAATAAAAAGACCACATTTACAGTTTAATCTTGATTCTCTTGTTTGCTCTCTATAAAATAGAACAATGAAGTTGTACCCTTCATTCACACTGAATGCTTTGATAAATATGTATGCTCTATCCACACAGCCAATTGCATCGGAAAATTTGGCAATACATTCATTCATTCATTTAGAGGTTTTTATTATAGCATCTAGCAAGGAGTAAAATCCAGCTGAGTAGTGATCTTTCAGGAAGAGTATGGCTTATGTTACCAGTTACGGAGCAAGTCAGGGAAGTGGTTATTCTGTGGTCATTCATTTAATAAAGAAGGAGTTTTTGCTATTGTCCATTTTTCCTTTTTTGTCTTGCATTTTCTTCTGATTTATATAGTATCCTGTGTTTGTACAGATAGCTAGAAAGTATTGTGCTTTCCCTTATCCTTTCAATATGCTACATTTTCCAGTGTATGAACTGAATAGTGCAGTAATCATAGCTATTTTTGCAATTTAATGTTCCTATTTTTGCTGTTTATTCAGATTTTATTACCTTGCTCTACTATATATACTGTAATTTTAAGACATGTACCTAGGCCTTACTTTGTTTGTTTGTATTTTTTTGGCACTTAAAGAAGATGTTTAAAAAGCCAGTGTGATGGTCTGGGTTAGGTCTATGCACCTTGGTTGTTTCCGGGAGCCTTTTCAACCCATAACCGTTGATAATCATAGACCGAGATAAGCTGGGAAAAAAAGGACACATACATTCTGCAGGGGGTCGCTGCATAACTGGTTCTGAGCTTTTATTAAAATCAATCCAATATGCAAATAGTGCAGAGCATAAGATTCTCCTTCAATACAAAATTCAATAAAATCCAGTCAACGTATAATTGTCCAATAAATAATTCCATTATAAATGAGGTTAAAATGTCAGGCGAAAAACAGTTCTATAAAAAACAGACGTATGCCCTGACGCATCCTTCTGAAGACCGAAATCTCCTCCGCTTACCCCGATGGAACCCTGCAGCTAGAGGAGATGTCATGCTGACCGGTACAGCCAATCCATTGACTGGCTCAGGCCCCTGTTGCTGTCACCAGCTCCCAGCCTCGCTCTTCCAACTCCCGCTGGCTTTCTATGGACTTATGAGGGAGCCCTCCTGGAGCAGTCAGGCATTGTTGCTCCCCAAATCACTCAGCAGGAGTGACCCTCAGTCCCCTCTTGAGTGGCGGCCACATGCTCCTCTCCTGGGACTCTTCCCGGCTGCCTGCCTCCATTCTTTCTCACACAGGCTCTCTTCTTCCCATCCTGCCTTTCTCCTATCCCTTTAACCTCTGTCTCCTCTGTCTCTTTTTTTGTCCCCCTGATTGATTTGGTTCAGGTTTGATGCTCTGCTTCCTTCAAGGTGTGAATGAGGTACTTCAATAACCTGCTCGCATTTGCATGTGAGTGTGCGATCCTAGAGCGACAAATGCTCATGCACACCCGTACCAAATCGCAGCCTGCATGCTCCGGGCCCAAATTATTTCTTTACAAAACTTCACCAGGGAGTTCTCATCATAGCCAAGGTCAAAAATGTGAAAGAAAGTGAACTTATGTTGTGGTTTGCCCATTTTTTAAATTTTATGTATATTGGAAAGAGCAGCAACACTGTGATTCACAAATTATTGAAAATATGATTGATAACACATATTCTACAAGTAATAGTAACCCATTCTTAGTGGCCGTCATTTGGCATATCAGAAAATGTATATAGTTCCTAGGTATTTTTCTTTAGGAAGTTTGTTTTCCTTTGATACAGGCCTATTAATTTGTTTTTGGTGTATGATATACAGTATTTGATTCTGTTCTAAGTTATGTAGTTAAATACAGCTCTTCATATGTTTTGAACATATTTTCACACAGTTCATTGATTTAATTTAGGTCTCATTTCACCTTAAAATTAAACCAAAAGAGAACAAAGAAAATTAAACTATATTAGTAAATGTAAAGGGTAAGGGGATACTAGGGTCAAGGGATTTACCAGGATAACACAACAAAGCTTATAAAAGAGGGAGAGAGAGAGAGATAAACTTACACTGAAGAGCTCCTCCTTACACACCCATTTTGTGTGCAGTCAGCATGATGGTCTGTACAGTAGCATATAATGCTTTCTTAAGACTATAGGGAGCAGGCAAACTACCCGTGTACAGAGATGTCTGGCTCTTTAGCTGAAAAGAGAACATGGCCACAGGGGAATGCCATGTGTGGCACTTCTTCCTGGCTACTAGAGGACATGAGGAACCAGAAGGGAATGTATATTACAATGCTGGCCCTCATCTGGAACTAACTGTGTTTGTCTGCACATTTCATCACAGGGCACACTCATGTACAAACCCTCAGCCACACATACAAGGCTAATCTAATGTCACCAGTCAAATTAACATGGCCAAAGTAAAATATTTTTTGTTCTTTAATTTGCAGTATTTCACTTTATTCTTATATCCTGAATTGTTGCAAAACTCAGAATGTTTGCATAGAATTGCAAACATAAAATAGCAACAGAGAAGTACACAATCATTCAACAACTATGTACATAAAACACAAATTCATATTTAGAAGAAAAGGAAAAGATGCATACATTAGGTCTAGAGCAATATCTTTGCATTTTTCCTGCTTTAGCTTTAGTCAGTTAAATATATATAGTATACTACATATTTAAGAGAAAACATACATGAAGAAGCAGTTGGTCTATTTTCCTTGTATGTACCCTGTACTTATCTCTCTCAGTGCAGACAGACTCAATCCTTATAGCAGTTTCACACTTTAACAAATACAGTTTTTTGCACAGCATTTGCATTCTCCTCAGAAAGACCCCTTGCTGTTTTTTTCTTAGTCGATATACTACAGAATTCCTTATTACTTGTTAGCTAACAAACAATAATGTCTGTGAAATTGGCATTTCAAAATCAAATTGTCAGAAATTTGTTTTCTCCCATCTCCTTGCAAATCCTTTGTAATGTATGCTGCTGTGTAATCACATGTAAAGCCAAAAGGCTTTTGTAAACTCAAATGAAGTAATTCCACAAAAAGAAAAGAATTGTATTTGGTGCGTTATAGGCATTGAGTATATAAATGTTTCCATATATATTTATTTCAGACATCTGAACAATATGATCTCCTTGTTGCTATATTGCTACAAGCTCAAATATGTTTGTTTTGTGAGTATGATTCAGTTGTGCTTTGACAGTATAAAACAGCTGCCATTAAAAACAAAGTAATTCATTAAAATGTATTTGTCTTCTGTTTAAATTACAGTACAAGTGGCAGATTCAGTGTTTTTTAACTATGTTATGCCTCAAGACATTTTATATTGAAAATACAGAGTTTATAGTTTGTGGTTTAAGTAATTTAAGGATTACTTTAAAGATTGCTAAGTTTTGCTTCTAAGAAATCAAAGTGTGTATACATACTGATTAAAGCTTAAATAAGTTAAAATGCAGTAATTTTTCACCCATACAGAGTAGTTGTGAAATATCGTTATACCTAAATATATAATCTTTTCATAATGCAAAATCCTAACTGTCATGAATATATGAAAAATGACAATGAACCATGTTATTAACCTTATTGGTGCCCATATTTTTGTTGAGATAATGTGACTTGTTTTCTAAGTGGGCTGCCCTCATCACGCAAAACAAATGTTTTCTTGCTAAATGCCACAGTTGTATTTATCAGAATGATGGCTAAAACACAATACCTCCTACTCATCACTCTACTTTTACATTAAGTAAAAAATCCAT
Organism: Polypterus bichir lapradei; assembly: GCA_026402145.1. Taxonomy (NCBI): domain Eukaryota; kingdom Metazoa; phylum Chordata; class Cladistia; order Polypteriformes; family Polypteridae; genus Polypterus; species Polypterus bichir. The sequence continues at coordinate 58,781,627 of JANRMT010062808.1, read as the reverse complement.
TTAATATGATGGATGAAAGGCCCCAGAACAATTTTGAGGACAAAGAGTTTTACAGTTTTAATTATAAACTGCATATTGGAATAATAAAAATAATTACAAAAACTGAAAATGATCCTTAAAACAAATATATAAGGATTGAATGACTTACCATAACAATATTAAAAAAATAAACATTGCAGCATCTGAACATTTCTGTAGCCCTTACAAGGATCTTTAAATGCATCACCGAAAGAAGTTCACTCCAACAACATTTTACCAATTCAGTTTAAATGTTTAGTGAACTTTAAAGAAAAATATATGCCAGTTATCTAGTAACGACTTTCATGAAGATAGATAGATAGATAGATAGATAGATAGATAGATAGATAGATAGATAGATAGATAGATAGATAGCATCAGACATGTGCAATTAGGAGGCATCATCAAGGCTCTACACAAGTACCACCCTGGGTTGAGTTGGGGTGATCCTGTTAGTAAAACCTCTCTTTCCATCTGCAGTTCAGGGGAACATCAGTCATCAAACAAGTGGCACCACTTCTGGGTTCATGTCCTTAGAACCCATCCTTTCTGGGATTCAGCCCTATAAAATCAACCAGGACCAGAAGGTGGCAGTCAGTTTGATGACTACCAGCAACTAAGACAGACTGTGGTATAGCGGATCCACAGCTCTCGTCAAAGGCCAGTTTTAAGTAAATAATAAAGTAAGAGGGGCGTGGTGGTTGTGTGGCTGAAGAGGGTCCCGGGATGATTCATGGTGTGGGCGTTTCTTGCCTGGTGCACAGGTGAGAAATCGTCCATGTCCGTGATTGTTCTCGGAGCTACTGATTGGCCGCGACTGCCATGTCCTCTTAATTAAATAGAAGCGTGAAGCAGTTAAGGGGAGAAAAAGAAAAGAAAGGAAAAGACGGAGGTTGCTGGGGAACAGGAAGTAGTGTGGCGAGAGAGTCGGTGCGAGCAAGCGAGAGCAGACTCGAGTGCAGTTGGACTATAGGCCCTAGTGAGGAGTTTATTCAACACCTAGGGCAGTTGATTGTGGTCGGTCCCGCTGAGCAATTTGAGAGGAGCGGAAGTGACCAGCGAGGGGGGTGGGTGATTCGCCGTGGAAGACAGCGGGAGTCAGGAGACTTAGGAAGATAATCTCCAGCATGAGAGTCCTGGCCGTTGGAGAGAAGCCAAGTCCCAGTCTGGGTTGAGTGCGCGACCAAAGCCAGGGATCGGGAGGCCTCCAGACCTGTTCTAAAGTGGAAGGAGGGTCAGCTGCAGGTAGAGTGGCTCCCCCGTTGCAAAGCCTGGATAGGGAGAAGCAGGGGAGTCACTAGTTAGACGAACACACTGGACTTTGTGTTTTAAAAGAGATTGCTTCCAACGTTTTAATCTCATCATCTTTTAAAGGATTATTATTTTTATGTTTTTTGATTTTTAAACCTCCATGTTTGTTTTACTGATTGTTTATTTAATTACTGGAAAGCACTGCACTATTTATTTGGACACTTTTTTGTTCTGTTTTTGTTTTTAAATAAAAGCACTTGGCACTTTTGTACACCATCCTTTTGCTCTATTGTTGCCTCACTGCTGTGCTCATCGGTGACATTACCAATGGTGTTGGGTTCAAGGGCTCCCAGGCAGCAGATGGGAGCATGCAATCAACCTGCATCGTCACACAGACCTCTAGGAAGCACAACTTTCCTTTTGTTGTTTTAGCACTCTTGTGTACTCTTAATTTTGGCCATTTTTTGTCTACTTTCTCTCTGGATTAAACGGGGGCCCATTGTTACCACAACACTCTTTTTGGATTTAGGTCTACTGATATCACAATTGATAGATAGATTGTAATACAATACAGATAAACAGTGATAGTAGTGCACTATTTGCTTCAGTGCACACATCCTTGAAAATATAGGTAAACAGAAACAAAGAGTATTGGTAACATGTTTTAAATATGATAGTCATGATTTCTGATGTATTTACAAATGCATATCACAACTTTCTTTCCATAGATAAAAAAATCCTTTTCACCAAAATATGCACCCCATCTCTTTGTATGTTAGACTGGCTGATGAATATTTGTTTCAATCTAGCATGAAGTTTCTTAATTATCAATAACTCTGTTATTCAAATACATTATTTTGGTTTTAATTATGGCATACAGTACAAAACAGACATTTGAAGCTGATTCCATAGGACATCTAGAAATTTAAGATCAAACATTACAATTGATGCAGTGCAGTAAGATTGGCAACATATTGAGAGAAGCTGATAAAGCTTAATATACTTTGAATTTAAATCTGCAAAGCACTTCTGCAAAATATCTATAATTTAATCAAGATAAGTGCTTCTGTCGTTTTAAACTAAAAGTTTTCTCTTCTCAATATCAAGTTTCCAAAGAATGAACTTGTGTATCTTGTATAACAATATAATTATTTGTAAAAATTGTTTTCCTGATTCACAAATAAAAGATGGCAGAATGGATTACAGGAGATTAACAAAGTCAAATAAAAAATATGCATAATAGCAGGTTGAATGTCATGAAATTGTAGAAAGACAGAAGCACTTAAAATTAAATGAAGAAAAAACTACCAGTTTTTCTGAATGGATAAGCAGAAAGAAAATGTAAACATGAAGAAATTATCCATATCATAATAAGCAAAAACTTCAATATTTAAGAACTGAAGTACTCATTGTTCAAAAAGAGATTTAGAAAATTGCCAAAAGATTCTTGTTTTGACAGAGCAAGTATGAACTATAATCAGAGCTTTTTTTCCTTTTGCAGTTAGCAGGAGAAGTATATATCAAGGAGCGCATAGCAGAAGAAGCACACTGTCATAAGAAAACAGGATCCGAAACTATCCCTGCAGTGTTGAGAGCAAAGCCCCTCAAACCTGGATGGAATGCTAGTTCATCTCAAGCACACTCATACACGCACTGACACTCACTTGTGCCAATGTAAACCTACAGTACGTTACATGTCTTTAGAATGTGAACGAAAACTGGATGATGGAAATACATTACATCTTATAGTATATAATGGCAAACATAGTAGTTGTTCTAAAATTACCAAGACAATGCATTCAAATTATTAATGGGCCTGATAATAGCAACTTAGTTATTGACTTTCACAACAGCAAAACGTTTCTGTATCTAGTTAATATTCAGGGAGTGGATGCAGAGATGGTGCATTGCTACAAGTAGTTGGGGCTCCATACCAATAACAGGATGGACTAGTTTTTTAACACAGGGGAACTATATAAGAAAGGGCAGAGCAGGTTCTTTTTTCTTAGATCACTGTATTCCTTTAAAGGGTAATGACATCCTTTACATGCTCTAAAACTCTGTGATGTCCACTGTGATCTTCTAGACTGTGTTGTGTTGGGCCAGTAACATCACAAGAGGCCCACAGAATCAGCAAGCTAATTAAGAAGGCAGGCTCAGTTATGGGACACACTCTGTACCTTCGGTGTAGACCCTCTGGAGGTAGCAGCAGAAGAGATAATAAAAACAAAGCTAACAGCCATTATGAACAAAGTTGCACATCTTCTCTCTGACCCACTAACACTGACTGCTTATAGTCCATGAATTATTCAGCAGAAGTGCGTCAAGAAGCGTTTCTGGGGATTCTTTATACTGTACCAACAGCAATATGCCTGTAAAATGCCTTCTTTTGGATAGACAGAACTTTCCCTGGGGGAAATTTGGCTTTTTACAGAAGCTCTTTAAATAAATGACTAACAAATAAGTTCAGAATTAAATTCTAATGTGTGTTTAAACTATAGTGCCTGGGTTTGTATTGTGTGTATGTTTTTTTATTTATTTAATGAGGTTCAGTGAAATGCCAAATTTCCCCCCAGAGATAATATCTATCTATCTATCTATCTATCTATCTATCTATCTATCTATCTATCTATCTATCTATCTATCTATCTATCTACTGTATCTGCAATAGGGTCCAACACATATGGTTCATGGTCCCAAATAAAAAAAAAAACTTTTTATCATAATTAGTTAAATAATTTATACATTTTTATTCAAACCTTTAATAAATCATTTTTTTCCGTGAATGCCAACAGGAAGTCACAATAGTTAGCAGTGTATTCTCTTAGCTCTAGAGACCCAGTTACTGTTTTTTCACTCATGCTCTCTCTATGTAAGGTTTCTGCTTTCTCTTTATTTCATTGTGGCTTTCTCCGAGATACTCCATTTTCTCTTATATTTCAAGCATATGCACTGTAGGTGGGACTAGTTCAACTAAATGATGTTGGGAGCATTGCTGAACCCACCACACAACGAATCACCTCAGGGTCCCAAATTAGGCTACAAGTGCACCCATGCAATGGGTGACATGTCAGCACCACACCACTTCAAATGGTAGGGAACAGTGTGAGGTTTTTACAGTGGCTGGAGTGCCACCAACCCCCAAGTTTTCCCTACATGTTGGAGGACCTGCTTGCAGGGCTGAATGTAGGTAAATGTCATACCCAGGACAGAACAATTGCAGGTTAAGGGCCTTGTTCAAGGACCCACCGGATCGACAGGCTTCCGATTGCCAGTACAGATCCCTAGCCTTAGAACAACCACTCGGCCAACATTTAAATGCATCCAGTATTGTTCTGTGACCTTTCAATGGACAAAAGTAGGTTCACAGGATGGAAGAATAAATCATTTGCATAACTTATGAAACTTGTACTTACTAATTAGAGCTGTTCTAGCTCTAATATATATACTGTATAACAGATATATAGCACATATAACATATACTTTTTGGTGTAAGGCATGAAAACTGCTGCCGATAAACATAATTGTCTCTGCGCTGGCACCATTTGTTAACATCATTGTGATACTGCTTTGTGCATCTACATTATTTTAAATTTTATTCACTTTAATAAATTTGCCACCACTTCTATGTTATAAGCTGCTTTTATTTTTTCTAAGGTAATAAATGCTACCTTCTTGACAGTACCATTTCATTTAAAATACGCTGACTATATTTATAGTTCCACTGGCATATGCATTGGTGCTAATAACAACATATTTCAGATATTAAACAAAATTATCTTCAAATTGGAATGTAGTTTGCAAACATAATGCACCAAACCTGAACAGAAATATAAAAACATTTGAAATGACATCTGCATTCTTTCAATTTTTTTTTTGCCCCGACTAAATCTGTATATCTTTCCCGCTGTCTGCACTATACACCATTCAAGGTCATTACCAAGTGAAGTCAGACGCTTAAGCCTCAAATTCAAAGTGAATATATAGATATGGTTGACTAATATTCAAAGCTTAGGAAAAGTAAAATGTATTTGAATACATTCTAATAAATATGCATGTTAGATAAGAATGTGAAAGGAGCATAAAGGTAGCATTGCCAGGAATGTTTATAAAACTGAACCCGTTTGCTTGTTTGTCAGTTTGATCTAGTGTGCGACTGGATCTGTAATAACTAAGCTTAACTAATCAATAGTGTATCAGTGTCTGCCTGAATTAATTGTCTCTGCACTGGCACCATCTTAACACTTTCGATGTTCAAGACACAGATTTAGTGGTGACAATTTTACTTCTCCAGCAGCTTTTCAGATGACTAATGGTTCATATATCGATTTGTTTCTAGAGCAGAACAGAGGAGGGGAAGGGGATGAGAAACTCATACTCACTAAAGTTCACTTGAATTAAAGTTGCAGATCACACAGTATTTGGAGTTCATATTGGATACATGAATAATATTTACAGTGACATTTTCCATGTCTTTTTTTTACTGTTTCTTATATTGCAGTTTACACAAACACAAGAATAAAAGTTTTCTTTAATGTCTTCAGTGACACACTCTTTTAAGCCCTCTTTTTTAACATATTACTGCCACACATCTATTCACTGTGAGATCCCACTCAGTTCTTCACAGCAGCCACTCTCACACATCTACACTGGGCCAGTTTAAAGTTGGCAGTCAAAATAACAGGATGGGGTTGGATAGTGGGAGGACCTGGTGATAAACACCTTCAACCTCTATAGAGAAGACACCCCAGGACTGAATTGAAAAAGAATTGTTGAACAGTAAATTTACAACCTCAGCCGCCTTGCTCTCCTATATTTCATTGTTCTATTTGTAATAATAGAAATTTGAGAGTAGAAAGCATGTGCAGAATCTTAGAATGTTCTCTTTGCTAACACATTATTTTTAGGCACACAGAATTTTTTCAAAGGTTGCAGAATATGTGAATTGTTAGAGGCTAAATTGCTAGATTATCATTTATGACATATACTGACCTGAAAATAAAGTCAGAATTACACTAGAACATTTTTTATGTACTCCTGAAAATAGTCGTGCTTGAAACATAAATAATATGTTCAGTGTAAGTATTTTATGTTAGTATATATCATTATTCTCTATATTTTTAAAATGAATTTGAGCTTACATTATTGTGATAGGCAGTGACATTTCTGCACTAGGGGCCTATGGGGCAAAGCTCCCCAAGATGTGCAAAAAAATAATAAGTTTCAATAGCTTCACTAATTATTACAATATTAGAAGCAACTCTAAACTTTGTCTTTTTACGCATTTTCTTTAAATTTTCTACCTCATCCTCCATTTAATTATTTATCTAGAAAAATATTTAATCTTGTAGCAGGCAAAGTTAGCTTTGTACTGAGTACTACAAGCCTGTTTCCTGCTAAGGCCCTTGACCAATTGGCCCTGCAGTGTTCTCTATACCCTTATTTGTGTATGTGTGTGTGTACATGTGCAGACTGAACATTTCAGTTTGGCTATGCAGCAAATACACCTGAAGAGGTATAAAAAGTCCAGTACCATTTCATCTCTTAAGGGCAGCCACAATAATTGGAAAAAAAAAAAAAAACATTTCAGGAATAAGTTATTCAGAAGATGTTAAAGTGCAACTTGATTTTTACCCTAGATAATAAAAAGCTACCAAGGAACCATATGTGTGTTATATTTTAATGCGTGTTTATGTGTTTTACTGTTTTCAAATTATTAGGTTCATGTTTTTGTGTAATTTTTCTTATGTCTATTTGGTAATTGTGTTTTATAGCTTTAAATGTTCTGATATTCCTTGTTTGTTGTGGGTGGGGCCCCAGGAGATAGGGCCTTCCTGTTGTCATCAGTCCTGAGCCCTCTGTTTGGTTATTTAAATCAGCTGAGAAGGTTCAGGAATAGGAAATCATTGCATTTATGTGAATGGTTTGTAAGTTTTGCTATTTTTGTTGGATTTCTGGTTTTTGATTACTTTCTGCTCCTTTTCTTGGATTTTGTTTTCGGATTATGTTTTTTGGGGACTTGCTCACATTGGGTTGCCTTTTAGGCAATTCCTTGTATGCTCATCTAAGCATTTTTCTGTATTTCTCTATTTTGTTAGCTAAATCCTTTGTTTATAAAGATTTTTGTTTACCCATTTGTGCACAAGCTGGGGGTTTATGGTCATCCTCCTCCTTGTATTTTGTATGCTATATTTTGGAAAATGTATTTATATTTTTAACTGTTAATCCGGTTTTCCCAACTTTGGGTCTAGCCAAGTTGAACCATGCAAATAGATTTCTGGGGCAAGTTGCTCTGGAATGAGTCTCTTCTGGGCCGACCAATAAAGATTCTGGCCTTCTTTATGGTTTTCTTTGGAGGCTTCCCACCATTTTCATTATGTTAGTGAATCCTAATTTTGACAATATGTGCCCTTCGCATTTCATGGAAAAGTGGTCATCAGTATGATGCTTCTGTTCCAAAGAAGTATAGAATATTTTATAAAATACATTTTATAGTTGTTTGCAGGTTTGCGTGGTAGTTAGCTCTGCTACTAGTCATGCAGTACATCTAGTTTGCATTCTCTTTTCATGTTATTGTGGCTTATTCTTTTTTACCTCAAATCCATCAATTTTATTATGAACTTGAGGTTTTGCTATTTCAGTTTAGGTGGTTCATAGCCAATATTTTTCCCTTAACAGTGTGAGGCTGTATATTTACTTAGAGTTTAAGTATATATAGCTGCATTTTACCAGATTCTGGTAATGTTGAAGGACATCACAATAATCTTATGACCATCCTGAAAAAACAGGCATCAGCAATGCACTGTTTCATTGATTTTTGTGACATGAAAAACTTACATATACTCTGGTCATTAACAAAACAGGAACCGATATTTTTAGTTAGGGAAGTTAATGTTTATGTCAGAGAAGTCGGCACAGGCATAAGAAAATTCTGGTATGGTCTCCAAGCCAAAAATGCTGCAGGTGATAGGCGGGAGTTTTTACGGCACCTGTGACAGAAAAGACCAAATGTGCATATCACACAAGAGAAGGTTAGATGTCATTTGCAAAAAACTGAAAGTAGAGTACTAACCAGAGTTAGTTAATATGCAGCTGTGGACTAAACTTGAGCTACAGTTTAAGCCCAATTGCAGCAAACTCTCATGCAGAGCTAATCTACATTGCTATTCTAAATCTGTTTCTAATTACAATTTCCCTAAAAGAAGAATTGTTGTACTCTGGACACAATGAAAAGTAGTGTACAGTAATCCCTCCTCGATCGCGGGGGTTGCGTTCCAGACCCCCCCGCGATAGGTGAAAATCCGCGAAGTAGAAACCATATGTTTGTATGGTTATTTTTATATATTTTAAGCCCTTATAAACTCTCCCATACTGTTAACATTATTAGAGCCCTCTAGACATGAAATAACACCCTTTAGTCAAAAGTTTAAACTGTGCTCCATGACAAGACAGAGATGACAGTTCTTTCTCACAATTAAAAGAATGCAAACATATCTTCTCTTCAAAGGAGCGCCGTCAGGAGCAGAGAATGTCAAAGAGAGAGAGCGCGAGATAAGAAAAGCAAACAATCAAAAAATCAATACGTGCTTTTAAGTATGCCGAAGTACGGAAGCTCCGCGATAAAGCGGCATTTTGTAGAGGAGCGTCCATATCCTCTGTGCAAACAGCCCCTTCGTCAGACGCAGAGAATGTCAGAGAGGGTGAGAGACCAAGAAAAGCAAACAATCAAGCACCGCGTGGGAAGCATATCATTGAGGAGTTTTAGTTAATATGTAATACATGCTCTGATTGGGTAGCTTCTAAGCCATCCGCCAATAGCGTCCCTTGTATGAAATCAACTGGGCAAACAAACTGAGGAAGCATGTACCATAAATTAAAAGACCCATTGTCCACAGAAATCTGCGAACCAGCGAAAAATCCATGATATATATTTAGATATGCTTACATTTAAAATCCGCGATAGAGTGAAGCCGCGAAAGTCGAAGCGCGATATACTTCGCGAGGGATTACTGTACTGTTAAATCACTTCTTCCTTTGGTTTAACACATCTTGGTATCCTACTCTAGATCTAGATAGACCAATAAAGGCTTACGAATATAGTGGAAATAGTACATTAAGTACTTAATATATTGTGATATGTGAGCCACTGTATTGCACCTTAAAGAAAAGGCTGATTCAAAGGGCTTCAACAAAATCAGCTTTATTCCAGTGTAAACAAGAACAGCAAGGTTATTTATTCAAACAGGAGCTACCACTTCCCTACACACAGACACAACAAATGAGAAGAGATGGGGCCAGGTCAGTGGCCGGTTATAATGTTCCCTGCATCACCTATCAGGCAACTGATGCATTACGTGGGGAGGCTGCGAACAGTGTCCAAATTATTTTATAAACCAATGTCTTGCAAAAATATTTAATAAGTCCAATCCAGAAAGATTTGCAAAATGAAAAATTAGTGCAGGTGTTTCTTATATTTACAGTGGTTTCCAAATCAAAGTGAAGAAAAGTACAAAAAAAAAAACTCTTCCACCTCCTTCATCCAGCTACAAAATAGATCACAAAGGACAGGCTAAAAAAAAATAATCAAAAAAAAAAAAAGAAAAACTAAGCACCTACTATATACACAAAGGACGGTACATACTGTATTTCCACTACTCAGTTAAACAATTCAGTAGCACGGATCTACATTAAATCCTGAATACCTGGTCAAAAGAAGACCTCTGGTATTCGGACCCTGGTTTTATATCACGAGCCCTTGTGACCATCCAATCTGCCTTTTACGTTTCCTGCGGACTTCCAATAAATAGTTACGTCAGGACGTGCACCATTTGTCAACAGCTGTTCAGGTGCAGTCCACCCTATTTAAATGTTCGTGCTGTCACACACATGTACCCATCTGTTTTGGTTACTTGCGGGCTTCCTGTTCAGCCTCTGTTAAATAATTACTGTTCTACTTTCTCCCGCTTTAACTTCTACGTTTTGCTACACGAGCGAATTCCGTTTGCCAGCTACTTTAAAACTGAGCTCTCTATCTTTCCGACCTGTTTCTCTGACTTTAAATATTGCACTTTTGCCCTCTTTCCTTCAGCGATTACGGAAGCGTGCCTGCACACTTGGCCACCAGAAACTGTGAGTGCACATGAAAAATAGCCTCAGAAGCGTGCCTCGGTGTTGACTGGTTAAGTGTTCCCTGCATCACCTATTGGGCAACAGACGTGTTACACGGGAAGGTTGTGAACTTGCAATTGCCAAGTGGCCCTGCAAACCTATGGGGTGCTGTGAACCTGTAGTTACCTCAGCAATGGACAAGCAGGCCTCGACATACGCATCAATTCCATTTCGGTGTGCATCCCCATTGGGGAGGGTCTCAAAAGAGCTCAGAATCCTCACAATATGCATTCATCACTTGGAAAATTATAGTAACATTTAGCAAAAATTGCTTGACAGGCAAATGGAGTTCTTAAGTTAAAAAATGTAATTTGTTAGGGCAATTAGATTAAATATAAACATGAAATAGATAGAGATATATAGTTACGTGTTAATATGGTATCTATGTTATCTAACTAATTGACTTTAAAATACTACTAATGCTGTATAAAGCCTTAAATAATCTTGATCCCACCTATATTTTGGAATGCCTGTCCACCTACACTCCAAGTTGTAACCTTATATCTTCTAAAGGTGGTCTGCTTATACTTCTAAGAGCCAAGCTTAAAACAAGTGTTAACGGGCCTTTTGCTGTTATGCACCTAAAATCTGGAATACTTTATCAATAGAAATTTACCAGGCTAATACTGTGGAATTATTAATTTTTTAAAAAATTGCTAAAAAAAAAACATAATTTTAATTTGGCTTTTTCGTAGCTACATTTTAATAGAAATGTATGTTTTTATTATGTAAATGTAATAATAATAGCTCACTACTCAAAGCACTAAATACAAGGAGGACCCGGGAATAAACCATGTCTTGAATATAAAGCAGCAGTTCTTTCCCCTTCACCAGCCAAGCAGCTATCTGTGAGACAAACGTGTTTCCACGTTGAAATACACAAACACACACATATGCAAATGTCTTTACTTCGTATCATTTGATATTTGGGTTTCAGTTTTCACATATTGACAGGAACATGTAAATTAAATTCTTTTTCTTCCATTTTATTCTTGAACAAAAGAAAACTTGTTTTGTTATACCTTTTGTGAAAGTGTTTGTTTGATATTTGAACTTATACACTTCACGTCAATATCTTGTCGTTATTACTATAACATATAAAAAAAGTTCTGTTTTAGCTATGTGTTCAATATTTCTTGCCCTGCATTTACTGTCATCCTTCATTTACTCCCAAGTTAGGAGCCATTTCAGCATGTGGATAATGCAGCTGGTTAGTAATGTGAACTTTGCCATTTTACAATAGAACAAATTTCAGAAGCAATGACAAAATCTGAAAAACTTTTATTGTGAGCAATATGAAAGTTACAAGTGGTGCCAAAATTTGTGAATGGAGCATATTGACAGTTGCTGGTTAATTTATTTAGGTGTTCTGGTTATTTATATTCTTTCTAAAAGAACGCAAATGTATGTGTTATACAACTTTTTTTTTAGTGAAAGACACAAAATATGCATGTTATGCAAGAGTGCGGGTTGTATAATTTTGTTCCTGAAAGAGACAAAATGTGTAGGCTATACAGGGGTGTGAGTTATATTTGCCTGCGGAGTATATTTAGGAAATTACAGTATATAATACCTTATAAGATAATTCATTAATTGGCAAATGAGTACCCCATTACTGTGCTTTTTGACTTTATACCCACATTTATGTGAATAAAGATTAAAAATAGGATTTCTAATGCCAAGTCCACTCATCCTATTTTTTATTTCTAAGACACTGGATATTGTTTTACAGCAGGGATTTAAAGAACGCGCACTTTTCCTGCTATTACCATGACTTTAGAAAACTTGCCAGCTTCCACATAAAAAAAACAAACAATATTATATATTTAATTATTTTCAACACCCAGGGAAACTAGAGGTGTACTCAAAGGGCATGACAGTGTGAGAATTAAACAAAAACAAGGCATAGAATTAAGGAAAGACTTTGTAGTGCAGAGTGTCAGAAAACAGAACAAAGATGCTAGTTTATTATGTCCAGAAGCCAAACAGGCAAACGAATAGAAATAAGTTGTACCACAATATACAAGATGACCAAAATCATTGCCACATCAGTTAATTTAAATAAAAGGTCTCATAATCAACAAAAACAATGGCACCAGTGGTACTGAATGAATAGCGCTTCTTAAAATGCAGATCTTATATAGAGCAGTGTTGTTCAACCCGTGGTTTGCGGACTGGTGCCAGTCCACAGAAAATTCCTGCTGGTCCGTGAAAACTTTTGACCGAATCATGTAGATGTACAGTTCTGTTCACGAGTATATAGCACATTTTTTTAGTCGACGCAGAAGCTAATTTTTGTCTGATCCATGATTTATTTAAATATTTACTAGCCCCAATACCATGCCTCTCGCAGCTATTTTACATATTACTTTAGATTGTGTTTCCAGATTTTGCCGTGCATTTGAGACTTCTCTAAGGCGCTGGTCTCCAATAAATGCTGTCAACTGCACTGCGTCAGATGCTTGTTCGGTGGTTGAAGTGCGCGGCTGCCAAATGTCAGTATAACGTCCGCTCGTCTGCTGATAACACGTCACACAATTCTTATTTTATTGCTCGTATGTATTGTTTTCTAATATTTTGGTGTAGTATTTCGGAAAACAGGTTATTTCTTTCTTAAAATTTTATTTTTTATTTAATTTTTAATTTGTAGGGCCTACAAAATGGAGACAAAAAAAGTAAAACAGCAAAATCTTTTAACGTTCTTTAGTAGAGACAAGGACAATATTCAGGAGAAAATTAGTGATGGTGCTGAAAGAATGCCAAGTCCTAGTGCTTTAAGTTTAGGAGAAACACAGAAAAATAAACACGTTGTGTAACAAAGGCGCTATATAGGCGCCTGACCCGACACAGATGGACACGGAGGCACGTATAAAAATAATAAAGATTTTTATTTTCTTCACCCGTGGGCGCACGTCTTCCCCGTGACCCACAGGCAATACACAGTCCATAAAGCACCATAAACACCAAAAAAACCCTCTTCTCGCTTTTACCACCACTCCTCCTCAAGCGTAGTCCTCCTCCTCCCGACTCTGGCTATTGAGTGGTGGTGGGTGGCCCTTTTTATAGCCCACCTGTAAGCGTTTACAGGTGCTTAACCACCTGGTCCTAATTGCACTTCCTGGTGGGGCTGAAGATTCGTCCAGCCAAGCTGCTGACTCCATGCAGCTCCCCTTAGCAGCCATCCGAGCCCCCAACCAGGCTGTGCAGGCCTCCATCTCCCATGGAGCCACGCGACAGGCTGGAGGATCACCATCTGCCAGGGAGGCTGCCACCAAACATCCTGGGGGAGGTATTGAGCTGCCCATGGTTGCTCCCCTGGAACAGATGCAGCAGGGGCGTCTCTGCCGGGCATGGGACCCGGCTATCCGCCACAGTTGATACTTCAGAATGTGAAATACAAACCAAAAAAAGAAAAGGAAACTATGTTAGGCATTACGATAAAGAATATTTAAAGCTTGGTTTCATTGTAGCAATAAACTATCGCCACAGCCTTTGTGTGATGTTCTGAAATTCTGTCAAATGATGCTATGAAACCTTTTAAACTTGCTCATCATTTGCATTCGAAACATAGAGATTTTACTGATTAGCCAATGGCCTTTTTTGAAAGATTACGTGACCAGATAAAAATGCAGAAAAGTCAAATGAAAATGATGACGACTAGTGACAAGTTGCTGCTTCAAGCGTCTTATTTAGTTGTGCTTCGAATAGCTAAATCGAAAAAAAATTTACTATTGGTGAGGAGTTAGTAAAGTCTTGCATCTTAGATGTCATACGAGAAATTTTAGGTCCTCAAGCTGCTATAAAACTAGACACCATACCGCTTTCGGACACCATCACTATTAGAATGAGATGGCCACCGATATTGAAAATCAAGTTGTAGAGGGGATAAAGAAATCGAGATGTTTTGCGATTCAACTTGATGAATCAACTGATGTGAGTAATCATGCTATCCTGCTTTGCTTCGTGAGGTATAGTGAAGATGAAGACATAAGGGAAGAACTTCTTTGTTGTCTCGACTTACCTGGACGAACCACTGGTTCAGAAGTATTTAATGCTCTTGATGAGTATTTTCAAGCACAGGGCTTAGACTGGAGCAAATGCGTCAGAGTGTGTACTGACGGTGCTGTGAGCATGACTATTCAGGAGTAGTTGCAAAAATAAAAGAAGTCGCGCACCCTGAAGTTTTGTCCCCTCACTGTATGATCCACCGAGAGCACCTAGCTGCAAAGAAGCTTTCTACTGAACTAAAAACTGTTGTGAATGACGCGGTGAAGATTATTAATGAAATTCGTAGTCGAGCTATGAACTCAAGGCTCTTCACGACACTATGTGAGAGCATGGACTCACACCACCAACATCTCCTTCTCCACGCAGAAGTGAGGTGGTTATCGAGAGGAAGGGTTCTTTTGTTCCTTTTCGAACTGATGGAAGAAGTAAAGCGGTTTTTGAGAGAGCGAAAATCTGAACTGGAGCATTTGTTGAATGAAGAATGGCTGGCAAAGCTTGCTTACATGGCGGACATATTCAGTCTGCTCAATGAAGTTAATATTTCTCTGCAGGGGTCATATACAAATATTTTTACTTTAAGAAATAAAATTGATGCATTCACAAAGAAGCTAGCCCTTTGGAATTTGATTGCTGCTGATGTCAACCAGAAAGTCATATTCAACATAATAAGTCAACATTTAAGAGCATTACCTGAAAATTTTAATAATTATTTCCCTGAAAATGAGGATCCTCGTAAAGGTAACCTCTGGATTAATAATTAATAATAAAGTCATGTGCACTTGATCCTCGTGAAAAAGAAAAGCTGATCGAGTTGTCTTCTGATGTCACTCTGGTGTCCAGACATAAAATGCAATCATTGTCTCAATTTTGGAAATCGCTAGAAAAAGAATATCCATCTTAGAGTTATAAAGCTATGAAATTATTGGTCATTTTTTTGACTTCCTATTTGTGCGAAAAGACTTTTTCAGCCATGTCAATAATCAAAACCAAACAGAAATCGAATGGATGTTAATGCAGCGCTTCATCTCTCAGAAACAACTCTGCAGCCACGTATATCAAATTTTCTAACAAAGAACCAGCAGCAGATGTCACACTAAAAAATTGTAATTGTATAACTGTATAACATATATCTATATAATAATAAAATACTATCTATATTGGTTTTTATTTGTGTCTTAGCTTTCAGCCGGTCCGCGAAGTATTTATCCTATTTTCACCGGTCCGCAGGTGCAAAAAGGTTGAAGAACACTGATATAGAGCACAAAATCTTCAACTGATCATTTGGTGAGTGAGTTGTTTATGAAGAAAGCCTGATTTCAGTGTTGGGTTTTAAGATGGAGAATAGGTACCTGCAATTTAGACAGGTGTCACTTTCCAGAGAAATCACTCTCAGTTTGTGCCACTTCATTTAGCCTATGAATGGTTGATCACTCTATCTATCTGAAAAAGACTTCATCATGAACTGATCATAACAGGATATCCTGGATAGAACTGGACACTCTATCTAACATCTAAAAGTTATGGTAATGTATTTATACTATCCTCATTTTAGTTGTATATATTTTTTGATTTGTCCAACTCATTTAATTCTAGGGAAAGCCCCGTTGCTTGACTGATATCACTACTTCTATAGAAAAGAAATGAGTCAGATGATGCAAACTGTCTTTAAGTCAAGGTTTCCATGGGTACAGTTGAGATGATTTTTATTGTGATTTGTTTCTAGTTCAGCTTTTTATACTGTATATGTTTAAGAAAATACTCAGTAAATATTGACCTATTATTATATAAGAAATTCAAACATGGTCCACCTTAATTTTTACCAGTTGATCGAGGCCCACACATGTTTATTAAATGTGACATGGCGCACTGAAGAAATCTAACAGAAAGCTTCTTTTAATCAGCTAGGGTCATTTACATATAATGACTATGAAGCATTTCAATCTCACCAATCAGCATACTGATAAATGGTATACTCCAGTATACCATTCAGTATTATGTAAAGTCACAAAATGGTTAATTATTAAAAGTCTATGGGTGACTACCTGGTTAAAAGTTAAATATTATATTTGATCTCATTTTCTAATTTATATGTGCTGGTACAAATTAAGTCAGGATCTCCTAGTTCAACAGGCAGCTTCAGATTTTTTTTCTTCTTTTCTCTTCCATATACTTACATTTTTTATTTGTTTTTTTTTATACTTTTGCTTGTTGCCTATTCAATTGCAAAACTACCCCTGTATTTTATTTGTCATCCACATCTACAGCATGAAGGTGAACAAGACACACACAGTACATGGCAACACAGTTTTAGGACAAAGTTGAAGAGTAGAGCTTAATCGAATATCCAAAAATGATTCCTGTTGGTAAAAAAATAAGTTTTCAAATTAGCAGATGTTCATCTTCTAGACACTAACAACCTAACTGCTGATTTAAAAGGCACGGGTTTGCTTACAGTATGTATTTGTATTTAACCAAAAATGTTAAGTGCCAGGCAATACTGAAATCGGTTTCAGTCTTTTATGAACTGATGTTTATTCTTTCTGTAACAGGTTCATATATTTGCAAACATATATACAGTAAACATCTTTTTACTAATTCCCAGTCCACGTTGTTCTGTGGATAGGGGAAAGATATGGAATGGGCATAGGATATGGTAGCAGCCTAAGACATGACATATGAGGTAATTTCAAAAGGCTGAAGTGAAGCTGCCTGGTTCTAATAGCAGAATTTTTCACATCTGAGAGCTTGATATTTTTTCCCTCTACAAGTATCTAATTTATTTTTTTAAGCTTAGAATTTGTGTGCATTTCAGTCATACACTGGTAGACTGACTTACTAAACTTTTGGAAACATTGATGGAATTTAAATGGTGATGCATGAATCTGAAAAAATTATGGCTTTTAGCGACAAGACAAAGCAACAGGGATGTATTTACAGTGAATTAACCTTTAGAACTTTGCAACCAGCGTTACTGAATAGTATGAGGAAAGGTGAAACAAGTCTTTCAGTCAGTCATTTTCAAACCCGCCATATCCTAACAAAGGGTCATGGGGGTCTGCTGAAGCCTATCCCAGCCAGCACAGGGCACAAGGCAGGTGTCAAATATATTCAGCCATACTTTTTTGTAAAAGTATTTTTGTCCTTTATTTGTAGTACAATACAAATAATCAATTTCAGTAAAAATTGTGAGTAATAATATTTTTATGCAAGAAAATTGGATTCAGCAACTCTCATCTTATGAGAAATGTAAATTTTAAATGATCCTGAATTAATGTATTGTTTTATGTAGAAAATAACATCTAATGCAATAAAATTTGATAGATAAAATTAAAAATAAATAAATGGAGACATTTTCTCCTGCTTTCTTGTCTAATTTCATCTTGTTAAATAATTTGTACAAAAGTTAAAACTTAATAATTTAATCTACATAAAATATCAAATGCTAAATAAATATATGCCAAACAACATTGCTGAAATATTCTCAGGTTTTAAGTTTTTTGTATTAGTAGTAAAAACTGGTTGAGGAACAATTTTACTTTTTCATTTAATAGACAGTTTGATATTAATAAAAACATTATTGGATACGCAAAGAAAACAGCCAGGTGTTTAAAACTCTTGAACCAGGAGATGCATAATGTTAACATATTAGACCATGAATTTAGAAAGTTCTTAAAATGATGAACTCCTTATTGTTCCAAATTCCTGTTATTTAACTTTCATAAAACTCTCATTCAGCTGTGTAACTTCCCTGGTCTATTTCTGACATTTAATCCAGCTTAGAGTACATACTGAGACTTACGATCCACATGATCTTTCTGTTTTTTCTCAATGATGGTGCTATTGCAACACACTATATTTTATTCTAACTTGGTCTGCCAGCTTTAAAACTCTGCCCATAATTCATCTATTTAGCCTATACTAACGTTGTATTAATTTGCCAACCATTACTGAAATATACCACTTGTTATAGTTGAATACTGTAGTTTTGTTTGATTTGGGTTTCCTCTTTTGACACTTTTGCTTAAATATTTGGGGGACATACAGTACAGTAAGTGCAACAACTTCCTGATGTGTGTCAGTGCTACAACTTTAATGTTTCCTTTCTTAATTCTACTACTCAGAGTATATATTGACAAGGTATGTAACATGGTTGCTTTAAAGTATCATTTGATCTCCCAGTAATAATAAAATAATATGAAATAAAGATTTATTAAAGGAAAATGAGAGTACAATTTAGAGACTTACACCTGATGAAATTGTAGCCAAACTCAAATGGAACAATTCCGCAATGGACATAAGACACATTCACAGTCAGATGCCTGATTAGTCACTTTCTGCATTTTGCAGAGGGTGAAGACCCAGAGCTACATCTACGGAGGCAAGGGTGGATGACATGTAATAGGAGTGCTGCATCTGTGAGGTAAACCTGGTCACAGAATCACTTCACATGGATTTTTCAGAAGGAACAACAGGATATTAGTTTGCTTTGCAAAGGTGAACAGTCAAAGAACTTTGTCATGGAGCAAATAAAGAGAAAGAAAATGGGCCCATATATATATATATTTGCAGCTGGAGATCCACAAAGGAAGAAAATTAATCACGTATCATAAAGTAGTTTTTATTCCTGAGCAGCAGAACTCTGCTCACATCGCGTCACTTCGTACCGCAAGCCACAAGTAGTAAGTCTGTGATAAGCGGAATACCGCTACGCTTTGCACTCACGGGACAGAAGGACAATCCCGACTGCTTTTATATAGTAGATTATTGTACTGTACATTTAATTACACACACACAGTTCTTACACACCACCACTAACCTATGAAGGCGCAACATCAGTAGGAGAGTCTTCAGGTGGTGCAGTATATTCAGCAGGTGCATCGTTGTCTTCTTCCGCTGAAGGAGTACTAAGAGTAGGCAGTGGGTATCTGGGTGCGCGGCTGAAGAACATCTTGATAGGCAGTTGCTGGCGCTGTCTTTTCATATGCGTGAGGAGGCTTTTGTAGGGTATTGCCATCTTTGATCATATCCAAGAGTTTCACCTTCTCCTGGATAGCAAGCATCTTCCTCCGGCACTTAGTTTTATTGTCAGAAGGCTTAGAAAAAGCAGCACGTTTAGGAGCCATCGTGGGGCTTAGATAAAAGTTCTCAGAAAGCGCATGCGTAGTGACGTAAGCGTGTATGAGAAAAAATCGCGATAGAGTGAAGCCGCGAAAGTCGAAGCGTGATATAGCGAGGGATCACTGTATATAGGTACCTTACTATTTCTATTGATTTAAATGTTTATAAGCTTATTATTTTCACATGTAAAATGTACACTGAAATTTTTACCTGCATGTGCAAATCAATATGTAACATGTTGCTACTCTCCAGCACCATGACTAGTGACTATAACTACCTTGACTCAGAACTTCTGTCATACCTGAAAGTATCAATTTAGCAGAATTTGACAAATAATTATAAAATAACAGTACTAAAGGGTACTACTGTGAAAGTTAAATCACAAAACCAGCCCAGAATGAAAAGAATACATTTATTGACATGTATGTGGAGCTACTCAGTGCATGGAAAGATATGACTGACTTCAATATGGTGGTTACACTTCTTAATTATACTTGTCAATTACAGAAGTGCGTGATTAGTTTCATTTCTCATGGCTTTACTAGTTACTGATAAAAAGGACCCTTGGAGTCAGGATTCTGCTACACTAGATTATACTAGTTTTCTTATACATACTTGTCCTTGCAGAGAAGTAGCTGTGGGACTGGGTCACAGATCAAGAGGCTGTACTTAAAACATTTTCTAAGAGTGCTAAAGGCAAAAGCGAACAGTTAAACAGGAACAGAAGTCATTCAGTATGATCAATATATAATCAATTTGTAAAAATAACATTCAGCAGTAAAAATTAACTTTCACACCACTCAAGACAAACAAATTGTTAAAGGTGTCGTAGTAACTATCAAGGTTGCATGTTCGTATAGAACTGCAGCCATGATTAGAAGTTTGGAATGTTTATAATTTTTCCTTTGTTGTTCTATCACCCCAATGGATGATTCATAGCATTGTTGTAATCTGTTCGTGGTACCCTGTAGCCGCCGTTGCGTAAGGTGAAGTCAGGCACGGGTAAGACGCGTGTCAAAGAAATCTGAAAGTCCAAAAGTTCATTTTAAAATATTTAGTGAAAGTTAAAAGCAAATAATCCACACAAGAATAAAAAGAAAAATAGTTATACACATAGAATAAAGGCAAAAAAAAGGAAAAAATGTATCTTCTATAGACTTAGTTTTTCTTAAGAAGCTTTGGTTATTTTTGTACTTAATAGTTCTTAATTTCTTCTTCTGTATGCCTTAAACATACGGTTCAATACTTAAATCTTTTATTTTAAGAGTTACTTCACACTCAAAAGGCCCGTAGACCGTTGGCACATTGACATGTACCGAGGCACGTTCACGTGCGCAAGCACGAACGTAAGCTCAAACAAGGACACGGTTAAAAAACCGTATGCCTCTGTACCTTACACAAGGCAAGGCTAGACTCTAACTAACGAACATTGTTTACTCAAAAACTGTTAAGAAATGACAGGAAAATACCAACTCAATTCTATTCACGGGGGTTATAGGAACCTCCCATATTTTATGCATTATCATCTAATAAATATTCATATATTTTATAGAACTAGGAAAATGGCTCTTACAGTACCCAATTAACAATTAAGTTTCATAAATTAAATTGTGTAATTTATGCTTATGCAAGTGCATGCTGTTATTACATGCAATAGGAGCTATGCCACTTAAAGAAAAGCATGTTTACTATGAACTCAGTACAATGACTTAACTTTGTTAATAGAACCAAATTAGTATGATGGTCATGTTGTTTACTTGTTTTTATTGGTCACAAGTTACTAATTGTCAGTATCTAAGGCCTTTATGTTCAGAAGAATATATAAAGTAATCATTACTTTGAGGTCATCACTGTGATACTGTAATAAATAACTGCAGCCTCATTTCCCCAGAGACATGGATTTGATTCCTGGGCCAAACATTTTCTGTGTTGTACTTGAATATTCTCTCTATTTATACAAGAGTCTGAATGTTAAATTAATGTCATTCTCAAAACTGTCCAAGTGAGGTTGTTTCCCTGAATATATGTGACAGGTGTCTGCTCACACTTACAGGTAATCTAACCTAGGCACCATTAAAATATCTGACTACGCCACCCAATCTTATTAAGAGACTGGGAACTCTTTAAATTTACTGATAATAGCACACAGGTTTCTTTAAATTAGGCGGTGAATAAACACACAATGAAAGACACAAGAGTAATTTCAGGAAAAGCAACAGTAACTTCTGTTACCCAAGACAATATAAAGTACATTAAAAGATAAATGAACCTAAAAGAAAAATATAACAATATCAGGAACAAAATTCCCTTTTTTCAAAAGGAAAGTACACAATCCACACTCTAAAAGTCCGTTAAAAACATTAAGTGGGGGATACAACCTTTAGTTTGTGCACTGTGTTACCCCAACAATTAATTGTCCGACTGTCCACGGATGCACACTGTTCACTGGACACTCATTTCCCAACAGAAGTTTTGTCAAATTGTGGAATCCCTGTCAGTGTCTCTTTGTCGTTCTTTTTTTCCACTCTGGGCTCCTTGTGTTGCTGTGACCTAGGCATGTCTCACTTCTCGTCCGCCAGCTTTGCTTGGTCCTTTCATGCAGCTTCCTTGTCTCGCTTTGGGTTACCACTTTTAATACAAAAAAATAAGGGACGTATCCTTGTCTGCCTGCGTACTCCTGTGCTTTGTGTGAGTGTCTTGGCAGCGTTCTCAGTGGACCATCCCTCACCCTGCCTTCTCCTGCCCAGAAGTTTAAATCTTCTTCAGTCCATGCCTAGATAAACAGGACAATGGATAAATCAATGGCACATCCAAATTTCCTGGGTTTAACAAATAATGTAAACACAGGTTAACAAAAAGTACTGTTGCCAACTATCAATGAGTACACATATGCTGATTATAAACCAATATCCCCAGACATGTTCATTTCCAAACCAAGTAAATACAAACATTTTCTAAGGAAGGAGCAGTTCTTTTATCACAATTTTGTATTGTTTGTATACTTAAGCAGTTAAAACTTTAAAGCGGTGATTCTTATGCAAGACAGCAAATACCTATATCCTGTAGACAGCCATCACAATAATTAGTAACAGGATTACCCAGGAATTTTGCCTTTTAACTTCTCATCCCAGTCCCAACAATGGCTGCCTATTGCCTTTTCATCTCCTGTGCTTTAAATGTAATATTTACATGTTCCTTTGCCTAAGAAAGAAATGAAACTCTGACATCTATCCTGTCCTGTTCTTTGCCTTATGACATCTGAAATATGCCATGACTCACCATAAGCATGAAAGCTACTAGGACACAGAAAGATGGTTAACTGTTTTCAGGATAAATTGAACACAAATGCAGTAATACTTTTCTGTTTTATGTAAAATATAGAAGTTTTCCTTACATGCTTTTTACACTCTAGGACTGATGTTATCTTAAAGACCACAATGTTTTCATAGATAAAATGTGGGAAGAGTATGTAAAATTACAGGTTATTTTGGGGGACTGTAGCACCATGTGTTAAGTTATTGCTATAGTATGATTCTTTTTATCTTTAATTATTATCTTTATCTTTTAATTTTGAGATTTTTCTTAGCAAAATATATTTGTATTAAAAACAAACCACATTATATACTCATTGATATTCACTTCCATTCAATGGCAGCCAGATGAACTGAAGATTTTTCCAAGAGGATAAGTATGCCACTGCTTCTGTAGCTTTCATGACTTGGTCCACCAACCTTTGAAAGGCTGCATCTGTTATACTGCACCAAAGGTGACAGCTCTTTCATTTTTTATCTTATTGTGGGCACATGAATAAGAATAGTGAGCATGCTTCGAATAACAAGCAGATCTCTAATACCCTGTTGTGCTGAAGTTTGAATGGAGAGAACCCTGTTAAAGTCTGTATCCTAACAGTCTATGAAAAACGTGACCAAACTATATCACTCGAAACTTTTCACAGCTATTAGTTGTTAAAATGAATAATGTGTATGGATGGGAACTTTGTGCCATATTCTGTACTCTCCTAGGTTAATTTTCCATTGGTGGAACAGTTGAAAATTTGCTGCATGGTCACCAACCCATAGATGAGTCATTTGAATGAAAATACAAGTTTTCATTAAGATACCATGCAGTGACAATAAACAACTTTCACATACTCAGAGACACTTGAGTTCTTTTAAGTTTGAGAGCACTTATTTACAAAAGTAAATTGGAAGATATTGTTAGTAAAATTGCCCATGTAGGTGGGAAACAACATGAAAAGTTCCAAATACTTCCAAAAACACTAAATACAAATGAAACAGATGCAGACCTCAATATAAATGCCTGAAATTATTTCCTAAAACAATGGCACAACATATTTGCTTATTTCTAAGTATGCTGAATGAACATCACAATTTTTCTTGTCTTTGGAATTTTCTTTCAATTTGTCAATCACCTCCTGAAGTTCACCAACAGTGGGTGGTCCTGTAAACCCCCACATCTGGAGTTAAGAGTAATTTAAAAAAAAAGCTTAGTAATTGCAAAAGTTTGTCTGCCAGTAGATGGTGGCAGCAAGACAGCATTGAAACGACTACATTCTATTCTGTTTTTTTTTGTGTGTGCTTTAGTAGAAAAGCAAAGTTGCTGCTGATTTGCCACTCGGTCTACACAAAATTGTTTAAAGATTCACTTTCTATTTTTTATTATTTTGTAAAAAATAAAAAAAAAATCTAAGTTTGTACTGCGTTACACAAAATACAAAATGACAAGAAAAAAGAGCACAGGCTTCAAAATATAACATGACGATGATATAAGTAACCTAAAGAAACGTGATTCCTCTTCAATAATAGACTGTTTAGATATCTGATTACTGAACAATGTTAATCAGTTTCAAACAAACTGGAAGAATTTGATACCATTTAGAATTTTAACCAAGCATACATTTCATTTGGAGATGGCATTTATACTAACTATATGGAAGAGATCGAAGTATTCTATAAATTGTTTTTGTGGCAGTGTTTGGCAAGCATGGCTGTGGATGTAAAAACACAAATGACATTGTTTCTTTTAAACAGGCCTGTAAACCTTGGAGTTAGATCTGAACAACTTAATATATGTTTGGCAAAAAGCACTGTTGTGAAAGACAAAATTAAGCCAGGGGTGGGCAGGGGGCTGAGGGAATCCTCTGCATTCAGCAACTGATGCATTATTTTTCACTTTTACCCTTCTAGTTAAAGTAATTGTATGCAAACCTTAACATTTACACTTACACAGTGTCATTTTATAGTTAAAAACTGGTTGCAGTGCTTGATTAAATAATGCACCCACTTTGCTCATGCTTGGCTAAATTTTAATAGATGGGATTATACTGTTTAGAGAAAATAAGTAAAAATTATTACCACAACAATAACAATTTATTTTTTGTATAAACCAAAATCACACAAGGAGTACCACAATGGGTTTTAAAAGGCCCTGTGCTTTGACAGCAACCCTTGACTCCCTTACAAGACAAGACAAAACTCCCCAAAAAATTAAAAACTCTTGTAGGGAAACAATGTGTGCAATGGGTGTCACAAAATAAGGTAAACACGACATAATACACAAAACAGAACACAAGTAATCCTCTTCACTGATCTAGGTGACCAATCTATCATTGCCACCTCAAGAATATGGTACAATAATACCATAGTAATACTACAAGCTACACAGCAAAATGCAAGAGTAGATTATGTCATATATGATGATTTAGATTTTGTTCAGAATCCTAACGATCTTGACCAACAAGCTGCCTTCCCACTACTGGCCATTCTACAGCTGAGTCAGTGTTGGGCCGGCCAGTTTGATGAAAGGACCCTTCTACCTGATGATTCCAGTGCTCCTTTATTAGAGATTACTTTTCCATAGGAAGGCAAACAACTTGGTAGTAGGGCAGTGGCACCAAGTGTCACATGTGATTACCGAGAAAAGAAACAGAATAGGTAAGTGTTAGTAACAAATTATAAATATCATATTACTTATGTTTTAGTACTAATAATTAACAACAGAGATGCAGAATGCAAAGCCAATCAGCAGCTCTAGTCAGGATATCCTAAACTGAAGTAGTGAGTCTTCAGCCAGGACTTGAAAGCTGAGACCGAAGGGGCATCTCTTACAGTAGCAAACAGACCATTCCACAGCTTTGGGGCCCTGTAACTAAAACCTTGACCTTCCACTATTATTTTTTAATCCTTGGAATCATAAGCAGACCAGCATCTTGAGATTGTAATGTGCACTCTGGTTTGTAAGTAATGATAAGTTCAGATGAGTAAGAAGAGCCTTGGTCAACTAAGGTTTTATGTTAAAGGAAGATTTTTAAATCTGTCCTAAACTTAACTGGGAGCCAGTGTAAGGATGTAAGAACTGGATTTATGTGTTTGTATTTTCTTGTTCTTGTAATAATTCTTGTAGCAGCATTCTGAATTAACTAAATTCTGTATAAAGAACAATTTGAACAGCCATTGAATGCCGCATTACAGTAGTCAATCCTAACAGAAATAAATGCATGAATTAATATCTTAGTAACCTGCATATTTCAAAAACACATTAATTTCCCAACATTTGTAAGATGGAAGAAACAAATTTTGGACAATTTTCTAATGTGCTCTTTAAATGGCATGCTAGAGTCAAATATAATGCATAGATAGTTTAGTAAAACTGTGATTCCAACCAAGTTAAATAATGACAAAATATCAGCATCTTTCCCTCCAATAATTATCATCTCTGTTTTATCTGTTTAAAGATGAGTAGTTCTTATTGATCCACTCCTTTAATTCACTAACACATCTAATTAAGGACAACATCAAATGTCATTTGGTCTCAAAGAAAGGTATAACTGGGTGTCATCTGTGTATGAGTGAAAATTAATGTCATGTTTTCTAATGATATATCCCAGTGGAAGCATGTAAAGTGAAATCAGTAAAGGTCCCAGTACCGAGCCCTGCGGAACACCATATCTAACTTCTGTATATAATGATGGAGTACTGTCTGCACATTTCTCTACGTACTGGAACTGATTTGATAAATAAGAACTAAACCAGACAAGGACATTTCCTGTGAGCCCAATGTCATTTTCCAGCCTGTGCAGTAAAAGAGAATGGTCAATGGTGTCAAATGCTGCACTTAAGTCTAACAACACAGTTACAGTAGAATTTTCTTCATCAGAGGATATCAGAGTGTTGTTTATAACATATTAGTGCCATTTCTGCACTATGACCGGTGCGGAAGCCAGACTGGAATTTCTCAAATAAATTTTGATGTGGAAGGAGTGACTGAAGCTAATTGGTGACTACTTTTTCTAGTTTTTTAGTTTGGGTAAATGTATCATGGTTCTATAATTTTTTATTGATGGTTATGATTATGAGTTGGACCTTTGACAATCTGTCAAAATCGTACTGAATTTAACAAAGAAGTAAGACATTTGCTACGTGTCAGGTTCCTCGTCATTGTGTAAATAAATCCCCCATCAGGAAAACACAATCATAATTTATAGCTAAATCAGATAAATGATTACGAAATTCAGTCATGAACAATGAATATGGCCCTGGTGCTCTGTAGGCTAGCACTACAATTGTGCTGGAATCTGTTTTAATATTTAAAATGAGTACCCCAAAGAATGTGAAGTGGCCTACATTTTTAGAAGTGATTTGCATTTTGTCACAATGAATTATTCCAAGGCCACCTCCTTGGCCAGTATCTCTAGATTTATGAAGTAATGTGTATCCATCCGGTGCTGCCTTTCTACTGGGTTGTGCTTCCCTTTGAAATGCTGCACAACTTTCATAAACACATGTTCTATTTGTTCAAATTAAGCAACATACTGATGTCTTTTTTCATATGACAGTCAAGGTTTTATTTAATTTCATTACATTTGGGAGATGATATGAAGGATTAGAATTAGGGCTCCATCATACTTCAGCAAACTTGAAGCGTACATGCTTACAAAATACCCTAAAAGTGACTGCCTGTGATTTCAGGCTAAGCAACTGTCAGTGACTGTTACTGAATATAAAGTTAACTCCCTCAAAACTATATTAAGGATATGATTAACACCTTCAGATGCAGGCAGAAGCGATACCCTACAGTAACATTTACACAACCACTAATCGTCTGGCCTCTTCATGAACACTTGGACCCATCTTGTCTGCCTCGGCTGCTCACTGTTTGTCTCAGCCAAAAACTGACAGTTTCTTATGTCAGTATTTGTGAGGTATCTTTTTTCCTGTTCTGTTGGAAATCTGCTGTCTTATAAATTAAACATTATTGCATGGAGTGAATTCTCAGCCAATGCCATTGTGTTTTTAGGGTTAGCACAGTCTTTGTCCCTCTTTTTTTCCCTATATTCCCCAAATATCAAACTGACTCTGAATGAATGAGAGTAAGTTTTATGGTTTTGTTTTTCTGTTTTACAATATTTAATTTGAATTGGAGTTAATGACAGAGGTTTATTCTTTAGATATGCACTAAGATATGACAAAAATGATTGTTGAAGGCAAATTAGTTACAAAGTAAAATTTATGGAAATTTCAAATGGACAGGAAATAATACTGCTGCCTCATGAATCTGCAGTCAGGGGCTAATATTTGATTCCTGTATGTTGTTGTGTGAAACCTGCATGCTCTGCCATTGTGTGTGGATTTTCCATACAAAGTGTATATTCTCTATATACAGCTCTGGTAAAAATTAAGAGACAACGTTAAATATTTCTTAAATCAGCATCTCTATGTATATGTATGGAATTCCAAGACAAGCACACCTCATTTTACTTAATGGGGTATTAATTAGATGATCACCTGAACAAAATCTTATTTAACAAAGAAAAGTATAAAAACCAGTGCTGGGGTCATCACTGTCCTCCTGCAATAAGACCAGTTTGGATGAAAAAAACACTGCTAGAAGTACAAATCAAATGTATGTTTTTATTGTATAATAGTAACAATAAGAGCAGCTCACTACTCAAAATGTTTATTTTGAGACGCGGGAAGGCTCGAACCCACGAACTAATGAATAGGAGTCAGCAGTTCTTACCAAGAAATCACGACAACAAGCCACACTAACCCATTTTCTTTTTCTTCGGTTATAGTCTTGAATAAAAGCACACTTGTTCTGTTATATTTGTACATTTCGAGAAAGTGCTTATTTGAATATTTGGACTTCAGTCTTCACGCATTATACACTTCATGTCAAAATTTTGTCATTACTACTAAAACATGAAAAAAGTTTTTCTTTTAGGTATGTGTTCAACATTTCTTGCATTTCCTATCATCCTACACTTACATACTGTAAATCTTTGTATACACGGAACACACATTAAATGCATTTGTTCCAAATAACAACATATTTTTTTAGCCTATACAGCTCTAAGTACCTGACTCCCTGATAAACAAGGCTTAAGCTGGGAGAGGTTTTTGCCATTTCTGTGGCGGTGGGAGGATGGGACAGCAGGCTGCTTGCTGCTTGGGATTATCGACATATTTATAAGACAAAAGATGCTGACGGGGAGGTGCAAGTGGATTTAAGGTGGGCTGGATATACAAGTTTTTTCGTACGCTTTGGTAATTCTAGTGTTAAGACCCTTGACTGCCTTCTACGTGCATGTGTGTGACAACTTATAAAAGAATATCTCTTGTGCTTCCTCAGTTAGCTCAATACCCAATAAAAACCTTCTCATCTGGGCAGTGAATTTCAGGGTTGTTCTCATCTATCCCCTGAATGTTCTATTCTCCCAATATCTATGGCTCAATAAATCTGCTTGCTATGTCACGGAGGAGCTGTTATACATTCTGATCCAGCTTGATAGAGGTGTTTTATTTTGGAAAATCAAATTGAATTTCTCAAAACATTGTGTCACGTTATGGAGAAAGCATACATATACTTTCATTTGTGGGTCTTTCAGCCTCTTCAGAATATGACTTCTGATTTTCACTCATTGCTCAAAATATGCACTAAAGGCTGACCATTGGTGGAGTAGATGGTCCAAACCTTTTTCTAAAGAAAGCCAGCATGTAGGGCAATGCTTTTGTATTCTCTACTGGGCAACATTGCAGAATTCTTGAAAATGTTTTAGGTATTCTGTTTGTTTGGAACTTTTCTCAAAGTAGTATTAAATATCAACGAGCAGTTCCTCAGGTGACATTGAGAGCTCCCTGACAGCAATTTTGGCACAAAAGTTGACCAGTGACTCGAACAGCCAATACTGTAAATATGAGTGGCCTGTACTTTAACTCTTGATAAGACAGTTGTTTTTGGCATCATCACATTGCAATTGAGTGAATTTTCATGAGATAAAGGGTTATTATCAAGCATTAATGCCTCTCTCCTTCTTTCACCAGACCTATGGAAGAAAAATAATGAAATTCCGCACTTACCACCTTCATTTCTGGATCCACAAAATGGCGTTCCAGCCAAGGCTTCTCTTCTGCTTCCGACTCCCAAAAGATGATGTCACTTCCGGCTCATATTGATGACGTCACTTTTCCGTTCCCAGTATGTTGATGTCACTTCTGGCTCATCTTAATAACGCCAACTTCCGGTCTCAGCCTGATGACCTCACTTCCGCCTTTCTGTTGTGACGCTATTTCCAGCCATACTTCCTTCCAGCCATTTTGTATAAAAACCTCCAACTTACTGCTATGTGTTTTCAAATGTTTTTTTATTTGATCCAACTTTTTTTGCAGTTTTTTTGCTAGTCCACTGGACATTATACGGGGCAATTCCCCAACTATTTGCAAGTTTGCCGAGTCTCTTAATTTTTACCAAGGTGTTTACACACTTCGAATAGCAGGTTAAACTCAAAAATGGAAGATGTAAAGTACACCTCAGCTGTAGTCACCTTCTCTGCCAATCTTTGGTTTTCTGCTGAAAATAACTGTGAAATACTTGAGCAGCCCTCTCTGCACTTAGCCTCCCTATTATGTTGTGGTTTAATAGAAATAAAAGCATAAGGTACTGTATATCCTTAATATACTTTTCAATAGTTTGTTTAGTAATTCTGTAAACCAAGTTGGGTAGGCCTATATGCAGAAAATTTGACATTAAAATATTAACATATATTATTCAACTCATGTCCTCCCTGCGTAGAGTTTGCATGTTCTCCCCATCTCTGCGTAGGTTTCCTCTCGGTACTCCGGTTTCCTCCCACAGTTCAAAGACATGCAGGTTAGGTGCATTGGCGATCCTAAATTGTCCCTAGTGTGTGCTTCGTGTGTGGGTGTGTGAGCCCTGCGGTGAGCTGGCGCCCTGCTCGGGGTTTATTTCTTGCCTTGCGCACTGTGTTGGCTGGGATTATCTCCAGCAGACCCCCGTGACCCTGTAGTTAGGATACAGTAGGTTGGATAATGGATGGATATTCAACTCATAGAGTCATTTTTATTCTACTACAATTTTAAGTGAGTCTGCAGGGAGATTGGCATCATGACGTAGCTTCTTGACAGCTAGCCAGCTAGTTTAAATGGTGTTGGCTATGATAATGAACACATGAGTCCTGTTAAACTCATCTCAATGTGTCTTTTACAATCATTTAACCCTCTACGGGCAATGCTGAAATCATTGTTGCAGACAGTGCAGGGCACAAGACTGTCATTACTTTTTACTGCTACGAGGCAAGGGTACACCATTGTATAATCTGAAGTGAAATGTGTTTATATCTTTTTATCCTTGAGCAGCCTCCCATGGTGATGTTGGACAATACACTAAACTGACAGATAAGAGAGAGGGGTCGACTGTAAAGCCCTTCTATAGAGAAAAGTGATCAGTCTGCTTAGCAGAAAAAGAGAGCCCAATCAGGATACTCTCTCTCTCTCTGTTACTCTCTTGTTATGTTAGTCAGTCACTTGTTGTCCTTCTCCAAAGATTCTAGATAATCTCTTAGATCTTTGCTCCATCTTGCACAGGCTCTCGCTCTAAACTACAAATTTCTGGGATATTGTAAATAATTTGATGGTGGTAGGAAGCTGCTATCAATATACGGGAGACTTCCAGAACTTCCAGGAGAGGTGGAATGTCTGAGTTTGGCACTATATAAATGAGTGCAGGTGGTGTGCATGAGCGTGTCCTGTGATCCTCTACCACCTCTATTACACAAAATTAATAGGAACTCAATAGAGGAGATTTGTATGTGCATTATTAAAAATATGTGGTACTGTATAGTGATGGTGAGTTTTTATAAAAATAAAGAGTGAAATTATTTTACATATTGAAATTTTTAATTTTTAGCAGCATTTACAATTATACCAGAAAACAAAACTTTAATATTAATGATGTTTATAACATAAATAAACATGATGGTTTCTTCCCTGATAATAAGCTTAATGTGTTCTATTGGTAAAACTGAGGGACTTTTGGTAGTTCTAGTAATGATGGAATTTTAGGATCAAAGGACATTTTCGTCAAAAAATATTTTTCATGCAAAGTGCTTTCTTTATAAATATATTAAACATTTACTCCGTGCATAATTTTTCTGTTCAATTAAACAAATTATCTAAATTATGTGATGCACTTAAAAATACTCATTAACTTCTAAAAGTATCATTTTTCACACAGAAAGTACAGTTAATTTATTTATAAATATAATTAGAAATTTGTAACACAAATTAAGTCTTCCAATAAGTAGATTATGTAAGAATGTGTCATTTTTATTGGTTATTCCTCAAATTAATTCAAAATAAGAATAACTGCAAGGGTCAAGTTCCATCATTACGTATTCACATGTCTAAATTAATTTTGTTCAACATTTGTTCATGAATTTGAGAACTTAAATCAGTTTAGAGTGGGTTGAGTGCACTCAGATATTGTCTGTCTACAACTACTCAAAAATTAGATTAAACCAAGAGCATACAGTTAATTGATAAACTTTCACAATATTTTAGACTTTTGTTCATATTTTCATACTTTATTTGAAACACAAAAGTAAGAGAATGTGGGTGGTTTTGCTGCCTCGTGGATCTATGATCCCAGATTTGATTCCTGAACTTAGTTATTGTTAGTAGGAATTTACATGGCTCCTCAACTTTGAATGGGTTTTCCTCCTATATTCCCAAAGACAAGAAGTTAGGAAATTGCATGATTCTAAAATGGCACTGTGTTATAGTAAGCCTAATCTCTTTTCAGCGTTAACTGATATTTACTATTAAAGTCTCTTGCAAGAGTATTAGGTCTGACTTCAAAGATACAGAGTTCATAAATTTAAACCTTAAACATTCAAGCTTAAAAGCATGTACTTTTTGTATTTGATAATTATTTTTAAAATAAAATAAGAAAAATAGTTTTTTAATGTGATGTGTGAATCACAGACTTGCACAAGTGAGAAGGAGGTGAGTCCAAGTTTCTGAAAAAATCAGCTTCATTGTGAAGACAGGAACATTCTCAAAGCATTTATTCAAACGGGAGCTGTCACTTAAACACACGCAGCATAAAAGCAGCATAACAATAACATGGCCTTGCATTCGCTCCCTTCTCAGATCAAAAGAACAGACAGCCTTCCTGCACAAGAGAGGAGACTGAAAGTGAGCACACCGCCAGGTCAGCAACCAGTTTAAAATGTCCCCAGCATCAACCAACAGCAACACCACGTTCCGTGGTGAGCCTGTGAACTTGTAGCTGAACCGGCAGTCGATACGTGGACGCATAATGGTGGTACAGGAGTAGAAGCCAGACTAGGGTAGCCACTCTCCCTCCATGTGGCTTGGACCTCTTCCAATCTGCGGGTCTGTTCCAACAGAGTTTTGATATTGCTCGGAGCATCTCATTACAGAGGTCGTTGCTTCTCCCGGACAACACAGCATCAAAAGCAAGCTTTTCCACAATATGTTCACTTCAAAGGTGTCTCCACAGAACCAGCTTTCGATGAGGTCTACAAAGTCCTGAACCTGTCCCCGAATAGGGTGATTACGATCAATTTGCCACAGTTGGAACTTGCGCCCCCTGAACAAGGTGCTCATACCCATAAAAAGAAGGATTTGCTGCTTCAGGAAATCATAATCATCAAGTCTCTCAGAAGGAAGGTTTTGCATGACCTGTAGGGCCTCCCAAGTCAAAAAAGGGGCCAAAATAGCTGCCCAACCTCCCCTGTCCGAGTGCATCAACATGACAGTGTATTCAAAATAGAACAGAAAAAACTCCAGGTCATCTGAAGGAGCTATCTTCACATGCACATCTCTGGGATGGATAAGGGCAAGAGTACCTGAGGGGCCTCATCCAGCTCCAGTGGAATAGGAATGTTTTGCAGCTGTTGGGGATCCATCTATGCAAGACCCCCCTCTTGGTATTTTTTTGTATGTGATAGTTAATTTTACTAGATAAAATAAGAAAAATAGCTTTTTAATGTTGTCATGTGTGGGTCACAGACTTGCACTAGAGAGAAGGAGGTGAATTCAGGTTGTCGAAAAAAATCAGCTTTATTGTTGTAGACAGGAACATTTTTAAAGCATTTAAATTCTAATGGGAGCTGTCACTTAAACACACGCAGTATACAAGCAGTGACAATAATATCGCCCTGCATTCATCTCCATTCTCAAATCAAAAGAACAGATAACCTTCCTGCACAAGAAAGGAGACAGAAAGTGAGCACACAGCCAGGTCAGCAGCTGGTTTTAAATGTTCCCTGCATCAACCAATGGGTGACAGACACATTACTGGCAGCGGATAACCAGATCTTGCCCATTTCACTGCACTGCACAGATGAACGGTTAACGAGCGCAGTGCAGTTGAGGCGGATGCCAGGGTCTCAAGAATCTCAAAGTGAAATTACACTTTTTTTATCCCTTCATAATTGGAAGCCTGAAATTTAGAAAGTTTCACCAGCAGAGATCTATAACCAGTAATGTCTTAGAATAACAGGACTGGGGTAGAATAACGTAAAAAGTCTAAAAAGAGTACACTTAAAATAAATTCCCTCTTGGAGTTTTTCTCCATGCCAGACTGGGTAGTGGTGCCCCCCATTGAGTTTTTTTTTTTCCTAAATAAGACGGGGGGCGGGGGGGGGGGGGTTGTAATTACTTACATAACATATGCGGTGCACTGTTTGCGAACCACTCGTCTACAGTACCGATGTTATGAGTTCATCTGATGTCTGTTGGGAATAATACAGTAGGTAAAACTTACAAAAAAGGATGAGAATTGAAATAAAGTAAACCTGTTTGAGAACAATGGTGGCAGTATGAAAAACCCAGACAAACTGACAGTGTTGTAAAATCCACCCAGACACCCAGATAGGCACCTAAGAAAGAGGACTTTTCTGGGGAGACCCAGATGTATGCTAACCCTACCTTTCCTGCCCCTCTACACTACAAAATATGGCAGCCTAAACATAAACATTTTCTCTAACAGCTGTAAACCTATACATTGCTAAGATTTTAATAGTTTCTAATTAAACATATATTTTTAAGGCATTGTTTTAATCAAAAACAAAATAATAAAATATATTGTATAACAATAAACAACCATAATAGAAAAATATAACCAGCCTGCTCTTATGTGACCCATCACAAGAGATACCTATTTTGGTATAATCAACAGAAGTGGGGGAAAAGAGGTACACAATCAAACCACAGTAGAAAAGATAAAAACAAAAATCATTTAAGAGAAATAAGAGCCAGGAGACTGCAGCAAACCAGGATTTAAACAACTGTCCAGCAGTACTCCACAAGTCAGATGAATTGCTGGAGGGACAATTAATCTATGATGCAGATACTTCAAGATGGATTACATTATGGAAGGAAGACTACCACAGTAACAGATTCAGATGCCTTCCAGAGGGAGGCAAGCATAAATACCTCCAATAAATCAGACATCTAAATAATTAACACTTAATTCCTAACAATAGAAATAACATTAATATGGCAGTAAAATTATAATAGCTTTCATTTCATTTCAGGTTTATTTATAGAGCACGTTTAAAACAACCAGTTTTGAACCCAAAGAGTATATACCATGTAATTTAAATAACAATAAATAAAACAATTGAATAAATAATGGAAGATAACATTTTAAAATCAGGGCAAAAGCAAAACAAAAAGCTCTTAAACTGAGTTAAAAGCCAGGGAATTAAAGTATGTTTTAATACAGGGTTTAAAAACAGGCAATGAAGGAGCCATCCTAACATTCAGGAGTAAACCATTCCAAAGTTTTGGAGCCAGAACAGAGAAGGCCCGGGGGGTATTTTTCGTACATGGATTACTCGTTTAGCCAGGTGTAATTGTTGACGATTTGGCATGATCCTGGATCTGTCAGTTTTTCGAAACGCTTGCTGAATGTGTTGTCATAGCAGCACATCCAAATCCTCAAACCTGCTCAGAGCAGGTTTGTTCTATGTAAACAAGAATTAACTCACACACTTAATCATTTTCCGTGCATGGAATTCATTCAGTATGGCTTTACCGTTCATGAATAAGCAACCAATTGATTTCGGTGCTCAAATCATAAGAAGAGAATTTCATATAGAGAGGGTTTTGCACCATCGGCAAGATCATTTATTGTTCCCAGAGGAAATTCTTTTCGAAAGATACCGCTTTAGCCGAGGGAGAATATTGTACTTCAAAGATTTATTAGCACCTTATATTAGAAGTCAAACTAGGTGAAGTCGGGCTCACGCAGACAGTATGCATTGCTTTGAGTTTTTCTGCAAGCGGCACTTTTTTTATATACTGTAGGCGATGCGGAAAATCTATCTAAAAGTGCAGTTTGCCAGGCAATTCGTAAAGTCTGTTTGTCTCTGAAATATTTCCTTCGGGTTTTCATAGTGTTTCCTGGACACCTGTGTATGCAGACAATAAAAGAGGTGTTTCATGCCATTGCAGGTACACAGGCAAAAACACCCACAGTACCATAAAGAATCTTACAATCAGCCTATAATTCTCATTACCCAGGATTTCCAAATGTGATTGGAAACATTATTTGGAAAATGTACCTCTCCTCCTGATGAATAATCAGACACAGTGTCTTCATCAAATATTTGACCTTCGTCAATATCTTGTTGGTCAGACACAAGTTCTAGGGATATGAGATTCCCTGCAACTGACCCAACAAAAAAAAAAAAAAAAAAAGAGGACTATATGGAACATACCTATGGCACACATTGAGGACAAATATATGCAATGACTATCCTTTACCTGAAATAAAGTGACCACTGCATCCTGCCACTGGTTCTGAGGAGGAGCTTCCCCCTGGAATGCCCTCAGAAACAGGGTGATGGACATTTTGCTAGAGAGCCAACTCTTCTGCAGGGGTTAGGTCTGGACCACGTGGACCTCCACCTGGTTTTTGCTTGTCTGCCTTCTTATTAGCTTTAAAATTAATGTTTTTTTAATATTATATATGATTCTTTATGTCAACAATTCTTTAATTATATATCAATATTTGCCAGTTTGAAGTATATTCTTGTACTTCACTTTAACCTGTTCCCATGTTCTCTTCGTGCTTACGTTCGATCTGGAATTATGACATATTAAATAATAATAATTAATCTGGCACATAGGAAATGAAACGCTGAATTCAGTAAGTACAATGCACACTACTTAGTGTTTAATTTGTTGGCCACTTTTTACCAGCCGTCTTTTCTGGTTTGGGCTGCTTTTGCAGTGTTACCCTTTGTGCATATTAAGTCTTAAAATTCTTCATATCTTTCGAATAAAAAGGTCCTGCTCCGCTTGTGTGAAAAAAAAAATGCACCCGTTCTTTCGTCATTTTGTTACAGCCTATCAAAGACTTGCTGATCATGTTTTCTAGACTCAATATATATGGGCTTTTCAATCAGCGCATGAATTAATCTCGGATGATTAGAGCCAGCTAGACTAATCTACTACACGGCTGCGTTTGAAAAACCGACTTATCCCGGATGAGTTTCACCGGCATTAACTCATCCAAGATGATGCATCTGATCTCGGATGATTTAAGCGACGTACGGAAAATACCCTCGGTCTCCTCTCTGTTTTAGCCTAGACTTTCGAGCAGCCAACAAACACAAATCAACAGACCTGAGAGACCTTTCGGGGGTGTAAGGCATAATCCAGTCAACTAACGTAGGTGGGGGCCAATCCCTTTATAGCTTTTAAAGTAAACATAAGAACCTTGAATTTCATCTTAAACTGTATGGGAAGCCAATAAAGGGATGTGACTATTGGGGTGATATGGTCACGCTTTTGAGTGCCTGTTAGTAAATGTACTGCAGCATTCTGTACCAGCTGAAAGTGGGAGAGAGAAGCCTGGCTGACCCATGGATACACAGCATTACAGTAATCGAGCTGCGATGATATAAAAGCATGTACAGCTTTTTCAGAATCATCAAATTATAAAAAAGGCTTGATTTTAGATAAAAGTAATAATTGGAAAAAGCTTGACTTTATCACTGAGCTAATTTGATTGTCCACTTTAAAATAGTCAATCACACCCAAATTCTCTGCGGAGGACTTAAAATATTCTAAGTGACCTAGATTAAAATGGTAAGAAACACTATTGCCACTGGGTCGAAAAATGAGGACCTCAGTTTTACTCTTATTAAAGTTTAGAAAATGTAAGGCCACCCAGGCTTTGATATCCTCCAGGCAGTCCAACAATGGTTTTAAAAGGTTGTTATCATTCAGTTTTTAATGCAAGTAGATTTGTCCATTGCTTACTTCTATATTTTCACTCATAATATCTTTTTCAGTCTTCATCTGACCAGAATAACATTTTAAAACTATTTGGAAGGAGTTCCCCAGTTCTTCTCTACATCCTCAGGTGAACTATAAATGTGAGTGTAGCATTGAATTAGGTAAGTTCTCTTTTTTTTTTTTTTTAATTCGTAACAATAGTTGAACTCTTTTGGTTAAGTATGTGATGGGTGGGGAGACTGATCTGGAATCTGTGGGATGTTGTGCTGATTGTATCCATATATGATTTGTTTTGCGCTTGCTACAATGTACTATATAAAGTCAATTAAATATTAAAAAGTACATCTAGTCAGTCCAGCTTAGTGTGGCAGAAATTTGCAATATCCACATAGATTGTAAAACAATTAAAATAAGAACTTTTACAGAATAAAACAGTGAAAACCAGAGAGGTAAAAAAACAAAAATGGCCAGAAGAGACATCCAGATATAAATAGTCTTCCCTCAGCCAGAAGTCATAAAATTTATGATATTTATAATCTTCATTCCAGACTTGATTGGTGAATAGAGTTTCCTCCCTTCTTAACTGTTAATATTAGTAGAAAGTATCAGATAATTGCATGAATATATACATTTGAATATGTTCATGTCATTTTGTAACTATTAAAATCAAAAAATTAATTTTTCTACCAATTCATAAATGTGCCGGTACACCACTCTTATATACCTAGAATAGTAAAATGTTTCCTAAAATATGGCTAACATTGGATAACTGGTGTGACATATTCAGGATCACACAATGAATACTGAAGACTAAACCCTGTGGTCTTGAGGCTCACCAGGCCACACAACCTGCTACCCTACTTAAAGGAGACGTTTTCCCCTTTTTGACAGGTGAGCTCATCTAACCTTTTACTAAAGCCAGTGTTTATATCCATAACTGTTCTTGTATTTGTTACTTTTACCAATACATATCTCTCTATTATATAAAAAAAAATCTTGGGATGAGACAAGACTTTTTCAGAGAAACGAGAAGAGACATTTTCAGAGAGATAATTTCACGTCCCACGAGACGAGAGTTTGTGCTAAGATATGAATTGAAAACCTAACAGGTCCAAGCAGGGGTGGAAATAAAAGACAAACAGTAGAAGAAGAAAAGACAAAGAATAGAAGACAAAGTAGAACGTCATAAAGAGGTTCAAAAACATTGGCGCAATGCACATTCAGAGCAGGTTAGAGATTATGAAAGTACTAAAATTCAAAAGTCTCAAAAAACTGATAGCAAAGATCGCATTAGCAATTACAAACGGAAATTATTACTCAGTGAAATAACGGAACAGCGAGAAGAGATCACATATATGGACATACTGTAGGTGATATGACAGAGCTACTACAAGTTTAATTTCAAAGAAACCACAATTTGGTCAGATTCATATTTATGATCAAGGAGAAACAATGCAACATGGAATCGAAAGAGTTAAGCAATCAGATGTATTAGAAATTCTACAGCCAATAATGGATACAAATCTATACATCCAAAAGTATCACACTTTACACGAAATTTAACTGAAAAACATGGACAAAGAAGCTTTCTTGGATTTCTATATGAATCTGAAAGATCACACTCGCATATACAGTAATCCCTCCTCCATCGCGGGGGTTGCGTTCCAGACCCCCCCGCGATAGGTGAAAATCCGCGAAGTAGAAACCATATGTTTGTATGGTTATTTTTATATATTTTAAGCCCTTATAAACTCTCCCGCACTGTTTATAAATATTCCCCGCAGCGTTATACAGCATAATCCCTTTGTATTCTCTTAGATATTAGGTAAGATTCATTGAAATTATGTATATAAACACACACTGTTTATATACAGTAAAACCTAAATATTATTTTAAAGATATTGAGTGTCTCCGATATTACATATGTTACAGCCATTACGATAGACAGGTCACCAGCAATAAATACGTACATTGCAAGAAAAATAGTATACAGTAAATGTATTAATTATTTATGGTTACTCAC
The DNA here is from genome assembly GCA_026402145.1 of Polypterus bichir lapradei. NCBI lineage: Eukaryota > Metazoa > Chordata > Cladistia > Polypteriformes > Polypteridae > Polypterus > Polypterus bichir. Next base: position 58,741,445 of record JANRMT010062808.1, on the reverse strand, counting down.
CAACAATGACACGATGACTTGTCCGATAACAATGAGTTTAATTTTACTGCACAACAAAGGAGAGCGTTACAGCCCTTGTAAAGGAGCCACTTCAGGCGATTGTGTAGCACTGCCGTTGTTCTTCTTCTGGCAGTCTTCAATCCAAATCCCTAAAGCAGATTCCATCCAGACTACTGCCTTATTACATCCACTTACAACTCGTTTTGCACCCTGGTTAAAAGGACGCTGCAGCCGTAGATCTTATATTCCTTTCCTACTTTTTAAATAAAAAGAATCGTAGCCTTCAACAAATC
>JANRMT010062808.1:58700261-58734205 GCA_026402145.1 Polypterus bichir lapradei | reverse complement strand
AAAATGCTTGCTGAGTCAAACTTTTCTGGATACCCCTTTTCACATATTACTTTTAAACCTTTTGAAGTCCACTAGTCACAATAGACTGTGATATTTAGAATCTTAAGAATTTGACAAATATATGTATCTGTTTTATAGTACTTCTACTCCTAATTTAAAGCAGAATCTTATTTTTTAACTGTCTCACTGTTTCCAAGGGATATCTCCCCCATGTTTTTGCAAAGTTTTTCTTTTTTATCATTTGAAATTTTTATTCTTGTTTGACTTTCCCTAATCATCAGGGACAATGTAATATATTGTTCCTATGATTCCCTATGAATGCATTCATATATCCATTACTTTTCTTCTCAAATCTTACCCCAACAGAGATATAGACAAGGTAGGACCCTCCCTGGACACAACACCATTCTGTCTCAAGGCACATGTACATGCACTGTTTACATTGGTTAATTAACTTAATCTAATGGTCTTTGCAGTGTGGGAGGGAAGTATGAGTACCTGGAGAAAAAGCTATTGTCAAAGGCTAAACATTGTCAAAGGCTAAACTATCATATTTGAATTTTGTTTTTCAGGATCCAAAATCTGACAGCATTATTCAATTAAAAGCAGCAAAGTAGTTGATTTTTTTGAAGGTCAGCAGCCTCTAAAATCTTGCTTCATACAAAACCTTCAAGGAGGTTGCCTGTTTTTAGTAGCTACCAATAGCACTCAAAGACGAAATAGAAAAGGAAATAAGAAATCATTACCCATTTCAAAATTTTCTGCACAAGCAAAACTCAATGGCAACTTCTGTTTGAGGCACATTAACTCTTTTCTCAAAGTTATTTATATTTTTAATTTGTGGTTACCCAATGGGCAATGCACAGCATGAAAAAAACAATTGCATATTACACATACAGTAAAATAAGGTACAAACTCCATGCAGGGAGGACCAGGACACAAACCCTAGTCTCCTTGCTGTGAGGCACCACTGTGCCACCATGCAGGCTAAATTCTAAATGTTCTTTTTAATTAGTTTTTAGATACAGATCACAATGGTTACAAGATTAGTGCCACGGTGCACTGCCTTAGGTAACCTGGTTGGATTGCTAACCTGTTTGTGTCATGGAATGTTTACAAAAAAAAGACATTCTCCTTAGTTCCTCCTGAAGACATGCATGTTAGGACTGGTCGTTTTAATGGTATGGGTAACTTTGGTTGTCTTTTTATTTTTGAAGAACATTGCCTTATCTATTGTCAATTTTTGTCTTTCACCTAAAGCTAGATAAACTTCGGCTACCTTTAATGAAATCGGAATTTCAGAAAATGAAAAGGTGGATGGGATATTTGTCTGAAAAAGCCCCGCAAGTGGTCTAGTTTCCACCTCAATCTCAGAAATGTTTTTAATTATGTTGATTGGCAATATTAAATTGGCTTGGGTGTGTGCAAATGTTTGCCCCCTAATAGAAAAAGAGCCTTTAGAAAATTGATGGCTAGCTGTGATTTCAATAGATAAGGATACACATACTGAATAATTCACTGACTTATTTAGACTCTCCGTTCTGGTGGCTGTCCAATCACTATTTAATTTTAGTACTAATAATAGCAAATGTTTTGCTTTTTCATGATTCACAATGTCCACTAATTTTAAATGAATTGCAGTCATTTGAGAGTGTGGAGGAATGGTGAGAAAGGAACAGCAAAGTTGTATTAAGAGCAGGTTAAGAGGTGTTACATAGAATGAAAAGAAGGAACCCATCTGGGGACAAAGAGACATGGTGGTTAAACAGAGAGGTGTAGGATGTTATAAAGGTTAAGAAGGAGGCAAAGAAGAAATGGTATCAATGAGGGAAGCGAAAGATAGAGAAATGAATAGGCAGACAAACAAGAAGGCAAAGTAGGTAGGTGCAGGAGTCAAGGCACAAGCTTTGGAGGAGATGTTTGACAAATTAGGCAAAAGAAGGAGAGATGGTTTTTAGAATGGGAAAGACTAGGAACAAGGCTGGAAAATATTTTAGTCCAGATGAAAAATGAGCAAGGTGTGGTTTTAAATGAGCAGAACAGGATGAAGAAGAGGTACTTTGAAAAGCTTTTGAATGAAGAAAATCCAAGTGTAGTTTTGGGGATGGAGTCCCACATGGAGGGCTAGTACCAGGAATAAGGACGGAGGAAGTAAAGGAGGCACTGAAAAGAATAAAAAATGGAAAGTCAATAGGTCTGGATGAAATTCCAGTAGAAGTTTGGAAGAGTTTAGGAGAAGAGGGAGTGTTGTGGGCTCTAATACAGAAGATCTATGAAACAAGAGAAAATACCAGAGGACTGGTGAGACAGTGTGATTGTACTGATTTATAAGAAGAAGCATGATATTCAGGACTATGGAAACTATATAGGGATAAAGCTATCACAAACAATGAAAATTTTGGAAAGGTTTATAGAGAGAAGGCTTAAGGAAGGGACCACCATCGGAGAAGTGAAGTTTGGTTTTATGTCATGGAGAGGAACAACCGATGCCGTCTTTGCATTGAGACAGCTGATAGAGAAGTATTAAGAAAAGGAGAAAGGACTGCATGTGGTGTTTATTGATTTGAAGAAGGCTTATGACATAGTGTTACAGAAAGAGGTCTGGAGGTGTATGAAAGAGAAGGGGCTACCAGAGAAGTATATGAGGATTGTCCGGGATATGTATGAGGGAGTGAGGACTCAGGTTAATAGCAGTGTTGGGGTAACAAACAAGATCCCAGTTAGAGTTGGTCTGCACCAAGAATCTTCTTTAAGCCCTTACTTCTTGATCTGGTTATGGATGTGTTGAGTCATGGGATAAAATACCAATCCCCCTGGTGTATGCTTTTTTCTGATGACATTGTGTTGTGTAACACCAGAAAAGATGAAGTTGAGAGGCAGTTGGAAAAATGGAGAAGGGCTTTGGAAGACAGAGGACTGAAGATAAATAGGAACAAGACAGAATATACTGTATGAGGGTTAATGATGATGAGGACTCAGAAGTTAGCCTGCAGAGTCAGCTATTGAAAAGAGTGAATGCATTTAAATGTCTAAGATCAGTGGTAGCCCAAGATGGAAAACTAGATGCACAGATAGCCCATAGAGCGCAGTGTGGATGTAATAATTGAAAGAAGGTATTAGGAGTGTAATGTGATTGAAGAATTAAGGAGAATGTTAAAAGTAAGGTTTTTAAGACTGTTGTAAGTCAAGAAATGATGTCTGAAGCTGAGACATGGGCAGCAAATGGAGCACAGGAGAAGAGGTTAGATATGGCAGAAATGAGAATGTTAAGATGGTTGTGTAGAGTTATAAAAAAGGACAGAATAAGAAATAAGACAATCAGTGGTACAACAAAAATGGGACAGATATCTAAGAAAGTATATGAAAGCAGGTTGATAAGGACAGACAATAAATTTTTGGGCTAAAGTGTGATGGGAATGAAAGTACAGGGGAAGAGCAAGAGAGGGAGGGCCAAAGTGGAGGTGGATGTAAAAGAAGATTTGAAGGAAAAGGATCTGACATGGATGCAGGACCAAGCTGTTCAAAGAAGGTTGGTCAAACACATCAACCACACATAAAAATGGGAAAAGATGACAAACAATAAAACAAAATGTCCACTAATCATTCTTAATTTCTCTACAATTTTTAACCAGTCAGGATAAATTTTGATTGAATTTGTGCTACATTCATTGCCTGAAAATAACCCTGTAGACTTGTCACATTAAGGTCATAGGCTCTTGTATGAGGGCTTTATAGCTTTTTTGTGAAGGGAGAAATGTAATTCTGTTTAAAAAAGGATACTGTGTAGAATATAACAGAAAATTTGTGTTATTTTTATACATTCTCAATGACTATTTGAAGCTTCTTTCTTCTTCAGTAACTATTCAGTTTCATTGTATTAACTTGTGGCTTCAGGCTAATGCCGTTTGCATAATATTAAAATGGTAATCATGAAAGGTACTGCAAAACTAAAGAAGCTTTTTGGCACTGATAACTGTTTTTACTTTATATCTGTAGTTTAAAATTACAAAGTGAAGGACATTCGCAAAGTTCACACACAAGCATTTGATGCAGCTTTGCAAGGAGACTAAGGATATGATTAACTGTGCACTGTAGACTGTGCCCTAAATCATTTTAAAAGGAAAAATACAATTTTGTTCTTTACTTTTTGTTATTTGCATTCAGTAATTTACATAGTTCATAGAAGTAACCTTACATTTGCAGAATGGTATTTAAAAGTAAAAGTCTTATTTATAAGTAAAACTATTAACACAGAAGAAGGTCTCCTACAACTAAATTAAAATACATTAGGTACATTTAAGGCTGCTTATTTATAAACACTGCAATGTAATGAATTTAAACATTTTTTACTCTATACAAAATACCTTTATACTTATGCTGCATTTCTAGCTCACTTGCAGCAGATAGATAGATAGATAGATAGATAGATAGATAGATAGATAGATAGATAGATAGATAGATAGAAGTTGTTGTTGAAGATATGGGATGCTACTGATATGTTCCCAAACCCATAATTAATGCCAAGACGGCTATCTTCTTATATAATACGCTACAGTGGCTGTCCATTTGTCTGTCCAGTATTTTAAATCACCTGTAGCTCGCAAACCGTTTGACTTATTGACCTGAAATTTGGTACACATATACTACGTGACGTCTACTGTCTGCTTTTGGAGTGATGATTGACCTCCAAGGTTATTTCTTTTTTTAATTTTATTTTATTATAGAATCAACTCTGGCAGCGGCCAGCAGGGTGGCCATGTGGCGCATGTATACGGGCACCATTCTCATCACTACCACTTTTGCCATCACTTTCCCTACCTCTTCATATCTTAAATCGTTCTTGAGGCAGATTGAAGACTTAAGTGCCAGCTTAAGTGAAAAATTAAGGAAAACATACTAAGTAATTGCAGCACAAACACTGGATTAATCAGTTTTAATTCAAAAAGATGCAGATGAAAGGAGAGAAGAAGCGGGCCACTAGGGCGAAGAGAAAAAGAGCTGCTCAGGAAGCAGCAAACGCATCAACCTCTGAGTAAATGAATGCTAAACGTACAGAGAAAGAGTATGAAAACTGTGAATGCTCAAGTCAAGTGTATTCACTGCACATAATCGTGCAGTGCACCGTTACTGGTAATACATAATAAGAAACTTTAAAATTAAGGGCACATATTTATTGATCAACACCAGAGTTCAGTTTCATTGTGTATTCAGCATGTGAGTATCCCAAGATGTTCTTTTTTAAGTATGAATCAAGACTTCCTTTCAGGTTTAGCACTGTCGCAGTGTGCATGTGAGCTTTGTACTAGCAGTGGATCAAAACTAGCTGCAGACTAAGACTAGCTGCCATTGCATTGTGTACTTTGGAGATGGCAAAGAGGAATGGATTTAAACCACTATGTGTGCAGGTCTAAGTGACTTAGTTAGGTGTTGAATGCTATAAAACCTGCATGGACAAAAAGGACTATTACAGACAGGAAAAAGACCATACATACAAATTGGAACCATTACAAAAGGTGTCAATCATAAAACATAAAACATATTTATAATATAGCATCTGTCCTGAATTGGACTGAAGTATAACATGGTACTGAATCAATCACACTTAACTCAGTGTCACAGAACAGTGGTTTTCAGCTTCAGTCCTGTGATCTGTGGTTGCTGACACTCATTCTGACCACCTATTGCACATGGACTCCTACCTTAGTTAAGCAAACTGTTATTACCCAGCTTCTATGTTTTGGTGTCAATTAATTGAGATTGACACCTACTATATTGTAATAAAAGTTAGCAATGTCTTTGAGATAATTAGTGATATTCTTACCACCATCATCATGGTTTAAATGACACTTTCCAAGTGCTATGGTTATTTGACCTTTTATTTACTAATGAGCACATTGTTGGGTCTGTGACTGAAGACGATGCAGCATTTCAGTATTCAGTGTCATTTGTTACAGTGTCCACTCATCATTGTCCTTATTAGGATAATGGGTTGGGATTAGCCAGTTAATAGCAAAGAAAAATAGAATTAAGGAACTATGGCAAAAATAAAAATATTACTAATTTTCTTTTTTTTTTTTAAATTTTATTAATTTTATTGTAATCATTCCATACAAATCAATCAATTTTTACAAAAAGTTGGATTGAGAAAAAGTCGAGCTCCACCCCGAGAGAGAGAGCAAGGCCAACGGAGTAAAACTTAAGGCTTGTAAACATATCTAAATTGATGAGTTTGATAAGCCAATAGAGATGAATGGAGAAGAAAAAGAAATACAGAAATAATTGCTTCATCTGTGCTTTAAGAGCTTATTCTAAAATATTACTGATTAGATCCTGCCATGTTTTGAAAAAAATTTGTACAGATCCTCTAAATGAGTATTTGATTTTTTCCAATTTCAAATAGTATAAAACATCAGTTTCCCACTGACTTAAAAGAGGAAAGTTAGGATTCTTCTAGTTTAGCAAAATAAGTCTGCGTGCCAAAAGTGTAGTGAATGCAATCACAGTTTGTTTGTCCTTCTCCACTTTAAACCCATCTGGAAGAACCCCAAACACAGCTGTTAATGGGTTAGGAGGGATTGTGAGACAATGGCTGTCTGAAAGGTAATTAAAAAGTTTGGTCCAGAATGATGTTAATTTGGTGCAGGACTAAAATATGTGACCCAGTGAGGCTGGGACTTGATTGCAGCGTTCGCAAGTTGGATCCTGCCCTGGAAACATTTTGGAGAGTTTTAGGCAAAACAGATGTGCTCCATATATAATTTTGAGTTGAATAATTGCTTTGTGCATATGGAGCTCAAGTGAAAACTCTGCATTGCTATTTTCCACTCCTTTTCTGATATATTGATTGAGAGATCTTTTGCCCAGTGTCCTCTTGGATCTTTGAAAGGGAGGGACTGTAAAATAATTTTATATATTGCAGAGATGGTGTCTGAGTCCTTGAAATTGAGCAGTATTTTTTCCAGTATGGATGAGGGTGCAAGATGAGGAAAATCGGGCAGGTTCTACTTAACAAAGTTCCTAATTTGAAGATAGTGAAAGAAATGTGTAGCTGGAATGTTAAATTTAGAGTGTAATTGTTCATAGGATGCAAAGATGTTGTCTATATAAAGATCTCTAAGCAGGTTAATCCCAAATTTTTTCCAGATATTAACAACTGCATATAAGGTTGAAAGAGGTGGTTTTCTTGCAGAGGTGCCACAGATAAAAGCTTCTCCATCTTAAAATGCTTTCTACATTGGTTCCATATTCTGAGTGAATGAAGCACAATTGGGTTATTAGTATATTGCCGATAACTTGCATTTATTGGGGCATAGAGCAGGGAATATAAAGAAGTACTGCAGGATTTTAGTTCTATTGCGGACCAGTCCTGTGTATATTCATCTACTTGTGTCCAGGTTTTTATAGCTTGTATGTTTGCTGCCCAATAATAAAACTGAAAGTTAAGTAGAGCCATGCCACCTTCTGCCTTTTGTCTTTGTAGGGTCGCTCTTTGGATATGTGGATGTTTTGAATTCCAAATAAATTAGGTTATTGTTGAATCTAATTGCTTAAAAAATGATTTATTGATGTATATTGGAATGTTTTGAAATAAAAAAAATGAGCTTAGGAAGAATGTTCATCTTAACAGTGTTAATTCTTCCAGCTAGAGTGAGATGAAGGGTTGACCATCTATGCACGTGTTGCTTAATTTTTTCCATACAGAAATTTTGTTGATAAAGAGCTTAATGTTTACTTGTGATGTTTACCCCGAGGTATTTAAACTGGTCTGCAATGATAAAAGGTAGGGTGTCTAATCTAATATTTTATGCTTGAGAATTCACTGGAAAGAAACCACTTTTATTCAGATTAATTCTGAGACCAGAGATCTTTTGAAATTCTGTGAGTGCTGTTAAGACTGCAGGCACAGAATTTTGTGGGTCTGATATATACAGTACCATATCATCTGCATATAGAGAAATTTTCTGTTCCAGTCCTTCTCTAATAGTCCCCTTTATCTGATCAGCATTTAGACAGTGAACTGCCAGTGATTCAATGGCGATTGCAAACAGCAGCGGTGACAAGGGGCATCCTTGTCTGGTACCACGTTCTAGTTTAAAGTAGTCTGAACAAATGTTGTTTATACAAATTGAAGCTTCTGGATTGGTATACAGTAGTTTGAGCCATGCACAAATGTTCGGGCCAAACCCAAATTTCTCCAATGTAGTAAAAAGGTATTTCCATTCAATCATGTCAAATGCTTTTTCTGCATCCAATGATAATAATATTTCTGGGGTGTTTGACTTAGGTGGTGAGTACATTACATTAAACAGGCGTCGAAGAGTGGAAGATAAGTGTCGACCCTTGATAAATCCAGTTTGATCTTGTGATATTACCGAGGGGAGCACTTTCTCCATCCTTCTAGCTATGATTTTTGAGAGTATCTTAATGTCATTATTCAAAAGTGAAACTGGTCTGTGTGATGCACATTGTAATATGTCCTTATTTTGTTTAGGAAAAACAGTGATTAATGCTTGAGAAAGAGTTTGATTGTCTCTGGCTTCTGTAAATGTTGCTAATAGGAGGGGAGCTAGCTGAGCGGAGAATTTCTTATAAAATTCTGCAAGGTAGCCATCAGGGCCTGCTGCTTTCCCGCCTTGAAGTGACTTTATAGCATCTAGTAATTCTGATAACGCCAGAGGTTTATCCAGTTCTTCCGCACTAAGAGTATCTATTTCTGGTATCTGTAATGTATCCAGAAATGCATTAGATTGTGTGTTGTCTTGTTTAAACTCAGTAGAATATAAGGATTTATAGTAGTCTCTAAATGTGTGCATTATATTTTTGTGGTCGATGATTTTGTCTCCGTTCGTGTTGGTGATTACTGGGATTGCGTTGCGGACTTCTTGCTTGTGAATTTGTTGTTCATAGTAATGATGTCTGGATTTATAAATTAGTTGTTCAGTTTCTTTAGTTGTCAAGAGGTTTAGTTCTAAATGCAGAGCCTGCCTTTTCCTATGTAGAGCCTCGCTTGGAAGCCTGGCATGTTCTTCATCTATTCTAGTAATTTCGCTTTTTAGCTCTGCTACTTTCTTGGTTTCTAATTTATTTATGTGGGAAAGATATAAGATAATCTGTTCTCTTAAGAAGGCCTTAAGAGTTTCCCAGAGTATTCCTGCAGAAATCTCTGAGGATGTATTTGTCTCTAGGAAGAAACTGATTTGTTTGGATATAAATTCTGCACAATTCTCATCTGCTAATAGAAGCAGGTTGAGACGCCATCTGCGAGGTGAGTGTGTGGGGCATAGTGACTTTAGCTCCAAGATCAGAGGTGCATGGTCAGAAATAACAATAGCAATATTACTAATTTTCTTAGAAATGTAAATCTCCTGCTACTGCTTTTTTCTGAAAATTGAATAAGAAAAGAAATAAATGTCAGCTAATTCAATACTGGCATCCATTTTAGGTAAAATGACTCACTCATTGTGATTGTGGAACAAAAATCAGAAACCAGATGAGTCACCAGGACTGAACATGAAAACCACTGCCATACAAAAACAATATGCAATGCATGTACAGTGTAATATTGATTAATTTAAAATGTGTAGAGATCGCATTGCATATGCATTTAATCATTATTTATTCCTTATTATTAGCATTACTGTTTATAAAAAGTGCACATTGAAGGATACCAGTCTTTCTTTATGAGTATTATTTAACATTTGGTGATGTATTATAAACCTTTTGGCATCACTTGTATTATGTTTGCTTTTACAAGAAACTGAGCACATAATACCCAATGCTTAAGATGCATTTTGGTGACGCGTAAGTAATTGCCCAGACTATAGTCATTATTCTATCAATGTTGCTTTTTTTTCCTTTTAATTTCATATTTACTGAATATGTGGATTGGTAACACTAAATGGACACTAGTGTGTGTGAGTGTTATGTGTGTGATCATGTTCATCCTGTGATGGACTAGCACCCTGTCCAGGGATTGTTTCTGCTTTACACTCCTTATGCTTACTGGAATGGGCTGCAGCCCCCTGCCACCCTACTTAGGATTAAGCAGTCTTAGAAAATGGTATGGTACGGGGATTTATTGATAATGGGGACTCAATTAGTGAAGTAATAATATGCAAAATTAAAGACTCCAGACCTAAGGTTAATGTTACTCAGCTGTAGTATTAAGCATAATAATACAGTATTACAGTAAATTCCTGGTGCACTTTGTTACTAGTGATGTTTTGCAGTGAATGGTACAAATATGAAAATTTCGAGGCCTCTTCATAAGCCCTAAAGTAAATATTTACAGAAATTATGAATTCTGTCTTGCGACAACAGTGAATTTGATGTTTAGTACGATAGTAAATCAAAAACTGAAGGCCAATGTCAAATGAACAAATTAACCCTCTATTCAAAGAAATCTTGCTACAGCACAATAATGCAATCTCACAACAGGACTTCCAAGATCACTTACTAGACCTAAGACTGCAGCTATTGTTTGTTATTAATGATAAAATGCGTATTGTCAGATCTTATCCATATGATATGAGTTGGCAAGTGTGTATTCCCTGATCCTACTAGTAGATTTATAAAGTTCATTATTAGCAATGTAATGACTTACTGACACTTAAGTGTCATAGACATGAGTACACATTTTACAAGGATATCAAAGACAGAACTGAACATTTGATTATTACTCATAGAGTGTGAAATATTACTTAATAGTTAGGCTTATAGGTTTGTCTTGTAGCGGTGCAACATTTCAAATGGACCTTAGAATGAGGCAGACCTGTCATTGTGGGCAGGCCTCACGGGGGCATGCCTGCTCAATCAGATTGCTAATCCCTTCAATGAATGACATTTTAATGAAAAAAGAAACATGTCTTTCTATAAAAAAGTAGAATTCACAAATAATTTATTTATTTTTATGTATTATTTTTTTAATGCAAAGGCATGCTTCCAGGGAGTCTGATTATATTTCATATCCAGATGGAGTAGTCGGTGCAATGGTAACTCAACATTACCTAAGGCGGCGGGAGTTTGTATTTACACGTCCAAAACAATTAATGTAGATTGTTCACAATTACAAAGCACACAGCATCTTCCAAAAATTGCAGTTTGAAAATTCCTGAAAATGATACTTAACTGCTTAAGTTACAGATGAGATTATAAATGACTCTGCCTTCAAAGGTTATATTGTAGTGGGAAAAGACCATTCTGATGGATCAGGCAAAGGGGTGTCTCTGAGGCTAGGGATCGGCACTGGCAATTGTAAGGTTGCCGGATCAAATCCCATAAATGCCAAAAGGGACTCTGCTCTGTTGGGCTCTTGAGCAAGGTCCTTAACCTACAATTGCTGAGTGCTTTGAGTAGTAAGAAAAGCGCTATATAAATGTAAAGAATTATTATTATGGAAACAGAATGCAGCTAACAAGTGGCAGGAACTTATGGATGAATGTTTTAATGAGATGGTTTAACAAAAAAATGACTTTGTATTCAGATTTACTGAGTATAGAGAGTTCTTATTTTTGTCTCTCTTTGTTTTGCTGCATGTGTTTGTTTTCTGAACTTGCCAGGGTGAGTTTACTATTTATAATGTACAGTATATATGTGGTGTGACTGCTGTGGTGATGGTCGGTTCTGTTAAGTGTCTAATTAGTATAGGCTAGTATTTGATTGATTAAATATTTGATTTGCATGGTCTTATATGATACCTGCAGGAACTGCTGTGTTATTCAACACTTTTAATGTTTTATTGGCTGGTTGTTATTTATTTATTTATACATTTGTTAGTCACAGCTTAAAACTGTTCTTTAGTTAACTCTACTTTAGCTTTTGAACTAGAGGTCTATTCTGTTGATGTTAGTTCTGCTGCTGGAGTGTAGGTTATCTGCTCATTGTAAAACTGATCATCTCTTCAAACTAGCTCTTGATTTTCTAATGAGTCAGTGTTGTTACTGTTTGTTTTGTTAAAATATTTTTTTCTGTAAATATTTCATTGACATAGTATTCAGCACCAAGACCATGATTAATTTGATGTTATATTGAAAATTTATACTGATAAGTGGCTGCTACGGAAATCCAAATGCATGGTTTAAGATTTGGTTTGTGTGACAGGTCTGGTGTCATAATTATTGCTTACCCACTTCAACAGTGATATTATTCTACTTTTCTTTATGAAGAGTACGCCCAGATCTACAAACAACCATTGTTTGGTAAATTGTTCCTTGAGAAAAACAGACCTTTAAATTTATAGAGGCAAAATTTATTTTTTCCTTACTATATGTTTATTTGAAATCTTAGTGCGGTTGATTAAGAGGTTTTTTGGCATTACATTTTGCAATGTGCTGTTTCTTTTTATTTCTAAACTAATATTGGGATTTTTTTAAGAATGGATCTGGGAGATCATAAATTTATCATTAAAAGAATTGATGCGAGTGTTATTGTATCTGCCTTCCTATGCTCTTTCTTTTTGGGACCTTTACAAACCTGCATAGATGTTTCCAGCACTTTGTTTTTCTATTCCAAAGCCATTAATTTTAATTAAGTACTTGGTTCTCTGTGATACAAATTATAATATATGATTAAATGAGTAGTTTGGGAGATAATAAAGATATAAGTGGATCTTATAAATGGCTATTAAATTAATGTTTACCTCTGCTTAAATGTAAATTGTATATGGGTTGTACATTTTTATAAAAATGTAAACTCAAGCATAGAAAACAATGAACCTCAACAGGATTGATGATGAGATAATTGTCAATTATAACAGAGTTTATTTTTTGCATTGGTGAACTTAAACAATAAAGTAAATTACTTAAATTGAGATAGGTAATTTTAATTGTAACTATAACATTTGCTTAAATGATACTGCATTATAAAAATGCATAATTGACAAAAACAAAGGAATCATATGCTTTTATGGATAGAATTATAAAAATATGTAATTGACTAAAAACAAAAAAAAAATGTTTTTTTGGACTTTCTTGGTATTATGAGTTTAAAGCAGTTTCCTATTGTTTAATGTAAAACAAAAGATTGTTAAAATATATACTTTTTTGTGATGCTTGATACACACACATCCACCCACAAACAAGTACTTAGTGTTCCTTTAGTGGAGGATTCATCTGATAGTTTTTAAATATTTCCATAAATCTTACTTAAGAGAAAGTGAAGGAAGACTTGGAATTATTTTTAATGATTTACTGTAAATAGTGGGAGGACTGATGGCTCAGCGTGGTTCAAATCCCATCATTTGCAATTATTGTATTAACTTTGCACATTCTCCCTGTGTTATTATGGGTGTCTCTCTTGTCTCCATATCTCACCACAGAAACATGCATCCTAGGTTAATCGGCAGATTTACAGTAGTTGGCCCTGTGTAATAGGTCCCATGCTGCCAGTATAGAGACCCTATCATAAACAGAATAAGATGGGCGGTCAATGTAAAATTGTTAACATATCTAGTTGATATTACACTCATTGAGGTACATATATTGAATCAAGTATAGTAACATTGCTTATTTGGTAGACAAAATGGATCTTATTTCAGTTGAAGTTAGCAAATTTTATGTGAAACAACTATAAGAAATTTTATTCATTGATTTTACTCGTCAGATTCATGTGGGAAAGTACCACTTAAGCTAATTAAGCTTTAATCTATATATATATATATATATATATATATATATATATATATATATATATATATATATATTGTGGGGAACAGCCTGGACACAGACAGGTAGACATTGTTTTATCACCCAACACACATTTATTTACACTATTTACACAAGTGAAGCACACAACCCAGTGCCGTAGAACCAATCACCCTCAGTCCAGGCCCTCAACACAATGCATTTCTCTTCTCCTGACCGCCTCCACTCCTCTCCTCTCCTCCGAGCTCTGTCCTCTTCCACCCGACTCCAGCCATCGAATGGAAGGAGGCGGCCCCTTTTATGTTCACCCGGACAAGCGCCAGGTGCCTCCCAATAACCTTCTACCGGCCCTCCCAGGTGTGGCAGAAGTGCCGGCTGTGCACCCAGTAGCACTCCCGGTGTCCCTGGTCTTCTTCCCCCCAGCACTTCCGGGTGTTGCAGAAGTGCTGAGGGCCAGGATTCCTCGGGCATCTGGACGCCCTCTGGCAGTGACTACGGGCCCGTATAGGATTGAGCTTCTAAGCTCTGTTCCTGTGATCCCCAAAGCCACCACGGCAGTCGCCCCTCATGGTCTGGAGGAGGTGTAAGACCTCCTCTAGTCCTTCTGGGCATCCTGGCTGGGTACCACCCCCAGCCACTCGCCACAATATATGCTAAATACACCATTTCAGACCTTTATTTAATTAGCTCAGTTCTCTTTACCTTGAAAATAAATGTTTTCTTAAGAACCAAAATACTAAGTTATTTAAATTAAAAAATGTATTGATATACTTAAAACCTCAGACCTGAATATAAAGACTAATAACGTTATATTAGCAGGAACAACGCACATGTTAATCTTTTTTTTCTTTCAGTACATGTGCCTTCCCTGTTTATTTATATGTCTAGTGACTTCTCTGCCTGTCTGTCTCTCTATTACACAGTGCTCTGTCTGTCTGTGTGTTATGGATCTTAAAAATAACAGTTATAAGGACACTTGTTCATGTTAATTGCAGTCTCAATTCTTAAAAAATATTTTAAAAGGAGCATCCCACATGAAAATATAACGATCTCATTAACTGATAGTGCATACCAGTTTATAAATTTTATGTCTGTTTGTGGTTAAAAAGAAAAAAAAATAAAACTTTCTCCTCAGGGGGGAATCAAACTCGGGTCTCTGAGGTACACCAAGCTTGCTGTGCTTGAGGTCAGCTACTCTTACCATTAAGCCACAGAAGCTGTTCTATTGTCCATGAGCCTTTTGTGAAAGTGTCTATTTGATGTTTGGACTAAATGCTTTACACATTCTATAGTTTATGCCTACATTTTGTAACATTTATTACTAAAATATGAAAAAGTTTCTGTTTTAACAATGTGTTTACATAGATTACTGTAGAAACGGAACCACCATGAAATGCGTGTGCTCCAAATAACGATCTATTATCTCCACTCTAAAACTCCTGCAGTTGAGTCACTCCCAGATAATCAAACAAGGCATGAGCTGGGAAAACTTAGTGAACGTTCTGTGACGGTGGGGGATGGAATAGCCAGCTGCTTGCTGCTCGTCTTAATCGGCACATTTAGAAGACAAAGGACGCTGGCGGAGAGGTGAGAACGGTTTTAAGGTGGGCCGGATCTACAAGTTTTTGTCGTAAACTCTGGTAATTCTAGTGTTAAGCTTGGTTAATATAGCAGTTTATAAAATCCCTATCAAAAAATGGAGTCAGTTTTATGTATTTCTGCTTAACATTTCTAGGTCTGTCTGAGGCTAAATTGAAAAAGGTCATATTTGCTTGACATGACATTAGAAAACTGAATACTGATACTGAATTTGAGTTTTTAGGTAACAAATAAAGACCCAAATTATAAAAAAAATTATGAAAATGTATTAAAGTTAAGGAATTAGGTTGCAACATGAGTCTCAAAGTTCACTTTTTGGATTCATATTTGGAATTTTTCTTTAAAAATCTTTGAGTGGTGAGTAAAGAGCAGGAAGAAAGATTCAATCAGGATCTCAAAGACATAGAAAGAAGGTACTAGGGATGTTGGGATGTCAGTGTGAAGGCAGACTACTGTTGTATGATTTATTATTGACGTACCAGAAAAAGTGCATAATGACACACCACCAGATTAAGTTGTAGATGAATCAAACTAAGAAGTGACAAGTCTAAAGATGTTATAAGTCAAAGAATATGTATTGTTGTTTCCTTTACACAAAATATTACATTGCATAAATATTTCATGTAAAATTGATTTAAAACAATATTGTATACATAAATAAATGTGTAATGTGTTAGATTGCAAGTACATTTCTTTTCAGTTTTGTACTAAAATGTGATGTGATGGAAACATTCTAATTGTCTTTTTTACTAGCTATGCTATCCATGTAAGACAGGTTGATATCTAAGAAATCAATGTAGACCTCAGTATATTCAGTGTTAACATTTGCTGTGCACCATCATTTGGAATGTATTTTGTAATGCATGCAGTAATAAAATGAATGACATTGTGCAACAGATGGAGCATCACAAACATTAGCACTGCTTTTATTGATCTTACACTAAATGCCATGTACCAGAGACAGACACACAGATACACAGACACTTCTCCTTTTATTAAGGTGCATTGTGTCCATGAATGCACATAAAATGAACTATTCACAATCAAAACATTTTTTTCTGTTTATTGACAGTGAACAGAATCCTATGATGGTTCCACTATTGGGTTCAAGGGAGAAACCATTCCTTGGTCGGGCACTAGTTTATCACAGGGGTATGCTCACATGTACTGTATCTGAACCCTCACAATGGGCTAATTTATAGTCATATATCAACCTCACATTTTTGGGTTATGAGACAATGTAAAAAACAATTCCAAACAGACAGGATTTTTAACCAGGACACTGTACCTGTGAGGCAGTTCTACCAAACACTATATGACTGTGCTACCCAAGGAACAAGCAATCAGATACAAATAGCATTTGAACAATAAGGAAGTCAAAAGCTAACAAACTAAGTGCAAAATATCTAAGCTCTAGTATGTTCATACATTTAAAAAATTAAACATATACATATATACATATTAAACAATATATATTAAAAGAATTAGGAGTGTAAGTTGAATAAAATTGGCATATTCTAGCTATTTCTAACTTCTCTGACAAAACACTATTCTCAGTTACTGATCAGCCTTGCCATGTGTAAGGTGTAGAGGGCTCACGGTTTTAAACCGTGCCTTTCGTACCTTGTGTGCGTGTTTTTTGTGCTAAACATGTAAAACAAAGCAGCTAATTGAAAGTGCTGCACTGTACGTTTAAAGCATACAGAAGAAGTTAAAAATCTTTAAGTACAGAAACAACTAAAGTTTTACAAGAAAAGCTAAGTTTAGAGAAGATACATTTTTCCTTTTTTTGCGTTTTATTCAATGTGTGTAACAACTTTTTTCTTTATTCTTGTGTGGATTGCTTGCTTTGAATTTTCACTAAATATTTTAAATCAAAATTCTGGACTGAGAGATTTCTTTCGGCACGTGTTTTTCCCATGCTTGATCTCGCCTTACACTCCTGCAGCTACAAGGAAAATTAATAGTTGAAGATGGTTAACTATGATTGTAATCTGTTTTACTTTTTTGACAATCTCAAAGAAATTACAAAAGCATCCGTTTGGATTTCTAATGCAAGAACAAACTGTCTTAAAAAATAACAACTTCGAATTGAATTAAAATCAAGTTGGCATAAACACCTGCCATCACTATTGCTCTCTTGGGTTGGGGAGGCTCTGTTGTAAACATTAAGCTTGATAAAATGTATGTTTCAATTTTAGCTACTTAAAAGCATTTATAATACTTAAATAGTTTTCATTAACAGATGTAATGATTCTGGCATATACAGATGTAGACAGAATAGTTGTTAATTTGAACACATACTGTATGACAATTGTGTTGTCTGCTCTACTCTTCTTTCGTTTCAAATTTAAATGGAAAAATATACATAACAGATATAACTGTCATTCACGTTCTAAACTTAATTAATACATTATGCTTTTGTGAGGAAGCAGAGCTTATACTAGTGATACACACACCATACAGTACACACATGTCCATTCACAGTCACTTATACGCGGCCAATTTAGTGTTTTCAGTTTAATCATAACATGGATATCTTAGTGATGGTGGATCAAACATGTGCTCACAGAAAACCTCAGCAGACACAGAGATCATTTTGACTGCACGCACACACACACACACACACACACACACACACACACATTGACTGGAGTAATGATCTGAGCTCATGTCCTACAAGGAAAAGGCAGCAACCCAAATGACTGCTTACCTTTTATGAGAGTGAGAGAGAGTTTAGTTTAAATTATTAACATTTTTTATTTCAAGTCAGCTGTATGTTGCGATCAAAATTCTGGAAATCTTCTAAGGTGCTTATAGAACGTATTTTTCCAAACTTTATTTGCCTCTAATTAGTGCTTGTTTTGATGCATTTTTCAGAACTTTTAGGTAGCTAACATTTGCCTAATTAAATAACTGTAGGGAAGTCATTTACAACGGGCATGGCAGCATGACACAAAATAAGAGTATATAGGGATTAAATAATATACTTGATTTTAAGAGAGTTTTAAAGAATTGTTGTGTATTTATAATATTACTATTGCAGCCCATAGTGCTGGAATGGATTATTTTTGCTCCTTACATTGCACTTTTAAGTGGCTCACTATCCTTAAAAGGACTGCTCACCATTGATGCACTAGATGAAATACTGTTTGCGACTTTGCAGGTTTGTGTTTTTTATAGTATCACACATGTGCGATTAGGAGGCAGTCAAAGAGCCTAAAGGTGAGTGAAACATCGCGAGAT
Organism: Polypterus bichir lapradei; assembly: GCA_026402145.1. NCBI lineage: Eukaryota > Metazoa > Chordata > Cladistia > Polypteriformes > Polypteridae > Polypterus > Polypterus bichir. The sequence continues at coordinate 58,715,720 of JANRMT010062808.1, read as the reverse complement.
AAGGGGTTGTCACTGGTGCTTACCTGAACTCTCCTTTATGCCAACAGACATCAAGAAGGAAAATAATACGGCCACTTCTGGGTTCCAAGATGGCCGCGATGACGTCACTTCCGGCCATTCCTGATGATGTCACTTCCGGCCACCAGCAATCACGTCACTTCCGGCTCATCTCCAATGACGCAATTTCCAGTTCCGCTTCCACATCAACATTGCCAACCACTTCCTGTCACATGTCTTTGGGTTCCTGTATATAAACGCCATCTTGTACAGTAAACTGCATTCTCTGTGAAAAAAGACTTTGAATCCGTTTTTTTCTTTAATTGTCTGGAAGACAATATACGGGGACGGTCCCCAAAACTTTGTTGTGTCAAGTGTGACGAAGTTATTCTTATTACAATAGGTACAACTGCCACTGGTCATGGAATTCCAGGTAATACCAATAGTGAGTCATCCCTGGTTGATGCAACTTGTCAGCGCCATTACATAGCCCTCCATTCAAAGTCAATGTCTCCAGCGAGCACTTCCAACTGGTTGAAATAATGCACAGCTCTTCAAAACACTGGTTTGGTCTTTGGTTCTGAAGCAGGTCATCGAGCCCCTGGCAAGAACACATCAGAAGGGGGTCTTGAGTGCTTCACTGTTAGGTGGCAAAGCAGGGATGTTGAATGCTGCACAGTCATGTAGTGCAGCAGAGGTGATAAAAACATTGCACGTGTGTGGTGATCTGTTAACACTAGAATTACCAGACCCTACAAAAAAACTCGGTCAGTCTGTCTGTGTCTGGGGGTATGCTTTCCACAATCGTTATTTGGAACACATGCACTTTCTTGTGTGTTCCGTGTCTACAACAATCTATGTACAGTAAACACATTGTTAAAACAGAAACATTTTTCATGTTTTAGTAATAACTAATAACAAAATGTAGGCATGAAGTGTATAATGTGTGAAGCCTGAAGTCTAAATATCAAATAAACACTTTTACAAAAGGTACAAATATAACAGAACAAATGCACTTCTATTCAAGAATATAACTGCAGAAAAAGAACCCAAGTTAGGGTGCGACATTGACGCGCATTTGCTATGACCGCTTCGGTGGCGTAACAGTATCAACTGTTGATTAGTAATCAAAACTTCACGGGCTTGACACTGGACGAGTCCATTTTGAGGAGTGAGCTGCTCTTATTCTTACTATTTTAGAATAAAAACATACATTTGATTTCAGTCTGCAACAGCCGGTTTAAATGTATGATACTTGTAAAGGTTAGCTTTGTTTCTTTTTTTATTATTCTGTTTTATTCTCTCAGTCATGTTAACGATCCCCCCCCCCCCATCTGATACTGCTGTTTTCACATAAAGATGCGCTATAGCTCTGCAGTCTACTTGTGACTTTACCTGTAGGAAGGAAGTACATGAACCAAGGTAAATAAGTAAATAACATTCGATCTGGCTCTTATATACAAAGTACAGTGATGGCAGCTTCCACCTGCAGCTGTAGACTGTCCACGCTAGTGTTTAGATCTGGACGGTGTATATGCCCAAGAAAAAAGTTTAACTGCATTCTCGTACCATTGTTTGCATACTAAAGTGTCAGCAGACACTTTTTGTGGCATTACATGTATTTTTTGAGTATGCCCGTGTCGATCAAACACAGGAAGCTCTGCAGTCTACTTGTGACTTTACGCTGTAGGAAGTAAGTAAATAAATTAAGATAAATAACACTCAATCTGGCTTTTATGTAAGTAACATAGTGAAAGTCAAGCAAAATGACCCCTTTTATTGGCTAACTAAAAAGATTACAATATGCAAGCTTTCAGGACAACTCAGGCCCCTTCTTCAGGCAAGATGTAAGTAACATATGAGCTTGAGCTCATGCTGATCACTGCCTTTAACAGCCCTTTCCTTCTGGTTCAAAAGGCCCTTGATGTCACTTGTAATCCATGGCTTGTTGTTAGCATAGCAGCCTACTGTTCTTACTGGAACTACAATGTCCATACAGAAGTCGATGTAGTCAGTAGTGCAGTCAACAACCTCCTCAATGTTCTCACTATGTGACCCCTGCAGGAGATCCCAGTCCGTAGTTCCAAAGCAGTCTCTCAGAGCCTGCTCTGCATCAGGGGACCACTTCCTGAATTAGCATGTGGTTATAGGTAGCTCCCTCACTCTTGGTTTGTAGTGAGGCTGAAGCAGAACCAAGTTATGAGCTGCTCTCCCAAGCGCAGGCAGCGGGGTGGCGCTGTATGTGTCTTTAACGTTTGAATACAGTAGGTCAATAGTCCTATTTCCCCGGGTGTTACAATTCACATACTGGGAGAAGGCAGGTAATGTTTTGTCCAGCATCATGTGGTTAAAATCTCCAGCGATTAGCACAATCGCCTCAGAGTGCTATGTTTGTAATTTAGCAACAGTGGAATGGATGTTAGTTGTTAGCCACGCTTCACAAAAACACAACAAACTGCATTCTCTGTAGGTCCTGACCTTTTTCACCAGCGCGGCCAGTTCGTCGATCTTATTTGGTAGTTAGTTCACATTTCCCAGGATCACAGAAGGCACTGAAGGCTTGAAATGCCACTTTCTCGCAAGCCGCTTTGCTTTTAGCTTAGCTCCAGCTCTGCTGCCACGATACCGCCTTCTTACTTCGTCAGGTAAATAGGGAACCACACCGGTGCGGTCATTTGTTCTCAGCACTTGAAGTTGACTACTTGAATAGACGAATCTCAGCATGTAAAAATCCATGTCCATGTAGTAAAAAGTGTCCAGGGAACAAGTAAACATAAAAGAAAGTGATACTCGTAGGAGTGATCAGTAAAATAGAGAAAAAAAGGTAGAAAAATAAAGTCGTACACGGAGCTGCTGGAAAGGCTGCCACACGCGGCGGCGCCTGAGTCAGAATTCTAGTCAGTCTATAGCTGCAGGTGGAAGCTGCCATTGCTGTACTTTGTATATAAGAGCCAGATCAAATGTTGTTTACTTATTTACCTTGGGTCATTTACTTACTTCCTACAGAGTAAAGTCACAAGTAGACTGCACTCGTATAGCGCGTCTTTATGTGAATACAGCAGTGTCAGATGGGGGGGGGGTAGGATCATGAACGCGACTGAGAGAATAAAACTGAATTAAAAAAAAAAAAAAAAAGCTAACCTTTATGAGTATCATACATTTACACTGGCTGTTACAGACTGAAATCAAATGTATGTTTTTATTCTAAAATAGTAAAAATAAGAGCAGCTCACTTCTCAAAAGTGAAGTTTTGATTACCAGTCAACATTTGATACCGTTGCACCACTGAAGCGGTCGTAGTAAATGCATGTCAATGTTGCACCCTAACGCAGGTTCTTTTTCTGCAGTTATATTCTTGAATAGAAGCACACTTGTTCTGTTATATTTGTACCATTTGTGAAAGTGTTTATTTGATATTTGGAAATCAGGCGTAACACATTATACACATCATGTCTACATTTTGTCAATTATTACTAAAACATGAAAAACATTTCTGTTTTAACGATGTGTTTACTGTACATAGATTGTTGTAGACACAGAACACACATGAAATGCATGTGTTCCAAATAACGATATAGTATTTATAAAAGGTGTGATTTTGCTTGACTTCTAACTCTATACAACTCCAAGCAACTGACACACAGGTAAACAGACTTGAGCTGAGAAGACTGTGTGACGGTGGGGGATGTGATAGTAGGCTGTTTGCTGCTTATCAACATATTTACATTTTGTAAACATTTACAGGGCAAAAGACGCTAATGGATATGTGCGAAGTGATTTAAGGTGGGATGGATCTATGAGTTTATTCGTAGGCTCTGGTAATTCTAGTGTTATGTACAAGTGAACCTCCTTGTCTGGCGCTTCATATGTACCAGTCTCTTATGTTTTCCTTCATTGGACAAATACTGCAAACACAGTTCCAGGTCCAGATCTCATCTTTGAGATTTTTTTTCCCTCCTTTGCTGCTATGTAATGCCTCTGCAGTCTTTCTTGGTCTTTGCCTGCATAATTTTACCACAGGACCTGATTCACACGGCTCACCTTGGATCAGTAACAACTCAATCTGCCACATTTTCTCCCTGCTTCATGAGCTGGAAGCTCTGCCTGCATCTGTATGCCAAGGCCAGTGGACCATGGCAAATGTATACAGTAATCCCTCGCTATATCGCGCTTCGACTTTCGCGGCTTCACTCTATCGCGGATTTTAAATGTAAGCATATCTAAATATATATCACGGATTTTTCGCTAGTTTGCGGATTTCTGCGGACAATGGGTCTTTTAATTTATGGTACATGCTTCCTCAGTTTGTTTGCCCAGTTGATTTCATACAAGGGACGCTATTGGCAGATGGCTTAGAAGCTACCCAATCAGAGCATGTATTACATATTAACTAAAACTCCTCAATGCTATAAGATATGCTTCCCGCGCGGTGCTTGATTGTTTGCTTGTCTCTGCCTCTATCTCACCCTCTCTGACATTCTCTGCACCTGACGGAGGGAGTGTGAGCAGAGGTGCTGTTTGCACAGAAGCTGTTTGCTTAAAAGATACTGACGCTCCTCTAAAAAATGCCGCTTTATTGCAGTGCTCGGCATATTTAAAAGCACAAAAGCACACGTATTGATTTTTTGATTGTTTGCTTTAATCTCGCGCTCTCTCTCTGACGTTCTCTGCGCCTGACGGAGGAGATTTGAGCAGAGGGGCTGTTTCAACAGAGGCTGTTTGCTTAGAAGATACTTACGCTCCTCTGAAAAATGCTGCTTTACTTAAAAGCAGACGTATTGATTTTTTGATTGTTTGCTTTTCTTTGCGAGCGCTCGCTCTCTCTCTTAAATTCTCTGCTCCTGATGCAGACACTCATTTGAAGAAAAGATATATTTGCATTCTTTTAATTGTGAGAAAGAACTGTCATCTCTGTCTTGTCATGGAGCACAGTTTAAACTTTTGACTAAAGGGTGTTATTTCATGTCTAGAGGGCTCTAATAATGTTAACAGTGTGGGAGAGTTTATAAGGGCTTAAAATATATAAAAATAACCATACAAACATATGGTTTCTACTTCGCGGATTTTCACCTATCGCGGGGGGGTCTGGAACGCAACCCCCGCGATCGAGGAGGGATTACTGTATATGTTAGTGGAGCTGCAGAGGTAGCAGTCCTTAGCTGTCTTCCCTCCTGTACTGATGCTGCAAATGGCACTCCAGATGTGCATTTCAAGCTGAAAACTCTTCAGCAACTCCTCTGAAGAGCCAAGCATGTTCACTGCAGTCTCTGCTGAACTCTGCACTTGCTAAAACTGGATATAGTTCTATTTTTTATTCCGCATCTGATACCAATACAGTGCCAGCACCAAGTGACATTGTTCTGTCATTTTGATCCTTACAAGGCTCTTTTAGTTTTCCCACTATCCAAAAAAGGACTGCCACACTAGATGTAATACAGTGGTTGACTGCTGGCTTGCCATATTTGTGGGTGCCTCTGTCGCTGGGAATGGAATATCAGCCCATACTAATGGTGACTCATCCCTGCGTGATCTTGTCATCGCTATTACAGTGATACCTCGCTATATCGCGCTTCAACTTTTGTGGCTTCACTCCATCGTGGATTTTATATGTAAGCATCTATATATATAATTCACTAAGCAGCTGACCATGGCACGCAAGACAGAGACCATGGGATACGCACGACAGAGCCATGCCCACCAACTCACAGAGCCACGCCCACCAACTCTAAGACCATGGGATACGCACGACAGAGCCCCGCCCGCCAACTCTAACCCTCCTCCCACGTCATGGGATACGCATGACAGAGCCCCACCCTCCAAGTCTAACCCTCCTCCTGCGTCCGCCCTCGCTCTCGAGGCATGCGCACTGCCTGCTCATGTGCCCGGACGCAACACCTCACCAAACACAGCCTCAGTCGCTTTCGTCTCTGCTACAGTCCACATGCACCTCTAAGCCACGTTGACTTTTCATTGTTCTTTTCGGTTCCGGCTGCTTTTCTATATACTAAGTCGACCATGGCACGCAAGACAGAGACCATGGGATAGGGATACGCACGACAAAGTCCTGCTGGCCAACTCTAACCCTCCTCCCGTGTCATGGGATACACACGACAGAGCCCCGCCCACCAAGTTTAACCCTCCTCCCGCATCTAGCCTCGCAAACTTTTTTACACGCTGCATACAGCGATTCCCATCCGCGACAAACATGCAGGGAACAGGGAAAACCTTTGTCTACAAAACCCTGATTCATACCATACTAAGAGCATAGTGTTTTTGTTGGCTTGCCTGCCTGACTGTTACCAGCATTCACTGCAATGTACTGGAGTGTAAAACTATCGCAGCTGCTTCCTCACAAACTGTCCTTATTCCCCAGATTTCTCTGACCCCATTAGATTCAAATTTGCCTTTTACTTTTATATGCAGACAATTTCCAGTTAGATTGGCCTTTGCAATGACATTTAATAAGGCACAGGGCCAAACTTTTAAAAAGATATGCCTGTATCTGCCAAAACCACTTTTCAGTCACGGACAATTGTATGTTGCTCTCTCCAGAGTTCCATCTTTTCATTCACTCACAGTCGTATCCTCAAACTCACCCCATTTGGAGAACTGCGTCTTTCAAGAAGTGTTCACCCATCAATAAATAATTATGCAGCGTATGCTACGCCGCGGGTTGGCTAGTATCTAAATATATATCACAGATTTTTCGCTGGTTTGCGGATTTCTGCAGACAATGGGTCTTTTAATTTATCGTACATGCTTCCTCAGTTGGTTTGCCCAGTTGATTTCATACAAAGGACGCTATTGGCAGATGGCTGAGAAGCTACCCAATCAGAGCACGTATTACGTATTAATAAAACTCCTCAGTGATATACAATATGCTTCCCGCGCATACTTAAAAGCCCGCACATACTTAAAAGCCCGAACAGCACCTATTGATTTTTGATTGTTTACTTCTCTCTCACTCTCTCTGACATTCTCTGCTTCTGACAGAGGGGGTGTGAGCAAAGGGGCTGTTCGCACACTGGCCTAGAGGATACGGACGCTCCTCTAAAAATGCTGAAAGACTACCTTCACATTGCTCCCTTACTTGCGGCTGCTTTGTCGCGCGGTGCTTCACATACTTAAAATCCCAAACAGCACCTATTGATTTTTGATTGTTTGCTTTTCTCTCTCTGTCTCTGACATTCTCTGCTCCTGATGAGCACTTCTTTGAAGATGAAGATATGTTTGCATTCTTTTAATTGTGAGACAGAACTGTCATCTCTATCTTGTCATGAAGCACAGTTTAAAATTTTGAAAAAGAGACAAATGTTTGTTTGCAGTGTTTTAAAGTCCCTGTCTCTACAACCTCCTGTGATTCTGTGCAAATCTGTGACCAAAGCGTGACAATATAAAAACAACAATATAAACATATGATTTTTACTTTACAGATTTCTGGAAGGCAAACCCCCACAATTGAGGAGGGATCACTGTACACTGTACACTGTACACATTAATACATGAGTCAGTTTTCTGTCTTTTCAAATTAAATATAAAGGAGGTTCTCTTAAGGAGAAGTCAACCTATCTTCGTGTAGTAGAGCTGCTAGAATGTCTACAGTTGTGACCAATACCCTCATTTATGTATTCTAAATTCAAATACATTAAATAGCTGAACATAGTGCATTATTTTAGACACTCTGTGATCTCCATGTTTTTATTACAGTCATTTTGAATATATTTTAAAGACGTTATCTCTGTTGTATTTCAAATATAAGTGGAATACTTGTCTAAATGTCTTTGTTTTTTGGTAAAAAGGAATACACACATTTTGCTCATTTGAGATTTTGTAAGATGGCACTGGGGTATGTTGATAGTATATTATGATTTTTTGGTATAATACTACATGCTTTTGTCATACCACTACATTTTTAATATAGTATGAGACCTTTTGAGACCTTTCCCAATGGGATGATATGTAGAAGTGCGATTACCTCTTTTGAGACCTTCCCTAATGGGATAACACGGAGAAGCGCAACTGCCGCATTTGTTGAGGTTTGCTTGTCCATCGCTGATGCAACTGCATGTTCGCAGCACCACAGAAACAACTACAAGCTAACCGCTGCCACGTGCAAAGTGCCGGTCACCCAATGGGTGATGCAGGGAACATTATATCTTGGTCACTGACCTGACCCCGACCCTGCCTGTTTTCTGTGTCTGTGTATAGTAGAAAGGTAGATCCCCCTACAATAAATAACCTTGCTGTTCTTTTTTTGAGTTGAATAAAGCTGTTTTTGCTAAAGTACTGAGACTCTGTCTCGTCTTTGGGGTGTTAGACACTGACTCATGTGTCACAATAGAAACAAGTGACTAGTACTGCAGCAAGTAAATTATATAGGTTTATTATGGTCTCATCTACAAAGTGCAGTGAAATTCTTACTTGCATGTACTAAACAACAAGCAACATGTCATCACTCTCTTACACTTTCACTTCCTCTATCATTGTGCCACCAAAGCCTAACTGACCAATCAGATTGCTCAGAGGGACTGGAAACATACACATAGTGTTTTATTATACAGTGGATATATACATTGTACAGGCAGATAATTTTGTCTTTCTTATTACTTATAACTTGACTGGTGGTGGGGAAATTCTTCTTACTAAAGTAAAAGAAAATAAATTGCCGTTGCTCATGCCTATAAGAACAGTGCCTCTTAAATTTTTTTTGTGAGACGGAGCTGATGTTATGAAATCAGCAGAATCACAATGAACTTTTCAAATTAGGCATTTTGGATTTTCGCCTGGGTTTGCATTCTTTGGAAGAATTTTTCAGCACAGATTTATTTTATGTGTGGCAAAGTTGTTAGTATTGCTGCCTCATAGATTCAGCATCTTGTTTTCAAATCCCCTGAATGGTCAGTGACTATGTGTAGTACCTATGTACACATCCTCCTTGAAATTAATTGAGTTTTCATTGCCTCCATTTTCAGTTTGATTCATATCTAGAAGTATTATGATGATTTTTTCTGTGTGTTTAGTTTTACTGCTATTTTGATATTGTTTTTGGCATTGTTGCATTCACCACAATATTGTGATACCCTAGTGTTATGTCATTACTTGTTGATTATTTGATATAACTGTACACAGCATCAGACATCAAATCTTTTAGATTCTCTTCTGAACTACACCTACTTGTAGTCAAAGTGGAGGCTAAAGGCTTTGATTTAGCACTTTTTGCAACATTTATTTTGACTATAGCTTTGGGTTTGCATTTTTGATTTGTGTGTTTACAGTTTAGCAATGAAAATTAAATGCAAAGTAAACCTTGTCAGTGGGGAGGTCATACTTGGAAGTAACGGTCATAACGGTCAACAACGTCCACCATGTTGAACTTTCTTATTCATAGGTAGAAGGCTGAAATTTGGTACTTATTTCGATGGTATGACGCCACTGTCGGCCGCCATATTGAACTTTCCAACGTCACTAATTTTCCAACTTCCCGTGTAGGTAGATGGCTGACCCCATCTTCACGAAATTTGGTAGGTGGCTTCCCTACGCTAACCAAAACCGATGTATGTATTTATTTTGGTGGTAGTATGGCTCCACTGTCGGCCGCCATATTGAATTTTCCAAACATCACTAATTCTCCAACTTCCCGTGTAGGTAAAAGGCTGAAATTTGGCAGGCTCATTCCTTACAGCTTACTTACAAAAGTTAAGCAGGTTTCATTTCAAAATTCTATGCGTAACGGTCATAACGGTTGACAATGTTCGCCATGTTTAACTTTCTTATTTATGGCCCCATCTTCACGAAATTTGGTAGGTGGCTTCCCTGCGCTAACCAAAACTGATGTACGTACTTATTTCAGTGGTATGATGCCACTGTCGGCCGCCATATTGAAGTTTCCAACGTCACTAATTCTCCAACTTCCCGTGTAGGTAGAAGGCTGAAATTTGGCAGGCTCATTCCTTACAGCTTACTTACAAAAGTTAAGCAGGTTTCATTTCAAAATTCTACGCGTAACGGTCATAACGGTCAACAACGTCCGCCATGTTGAACTTTCTTATTCATAGGTAGAAGGCTGAAATTTGGTACTTATTTCGGTGATATGATGCCACGGTCGGCTGCCATATTGAACTTTTCAATGGTCTTTGTTACTTATGGGCCCATCTTCAAGAAATTTGGTACGCGGGTTCCCAATGCTAACTGAATCCTACTTACATACATATATACGTCCATAGCCTGCAGTTCGGTCACCGTGTGAGGCGGCGTTGGGTCCCCCATCCCAACGCCTCCCACGTTGTTGGCTGCCTGCCTATATAAGGCCGTCTGTCGCTCCAGTCTCTACATTCCCTTCCTTGCTTCGCCACGGTATTCACGTCTCCCTGCTGATAACTACAGCCTTTTTATTTAATCCACGGCTTCTCCGCTGTTTTATTGTTCATTTATTACGATTATAGTTATTGTATAGGTATTTTAGACTTACTTTACATTGTTCAGGTACCCATTTCCCTTATCATTCCAACCGTACCCCCATTAACATGTCTATCGAGGTGATCACCATCGATCAAAGAACTGTCACTTACCAAGTGGTTTCCATGCCCGGAGATGGCACCTGCCTTTTCCATTCTCTTTGTTACATATTGCACAACCATATCAGGCTCACTATTGATATCTGGAGGAACATTGTGTCTTATGTATTGAATGACTGGGACAGGTTCAAGGTGTGGACTGATGACGGTACAGGAGATAATTATACTACACAGGAGCACTAGAAGAGTGAAATGCTTAAGTGTACCGAAATGGCCAAATATTTTACACCTTTGGACAACCGCCAATGCCTCTTAAACATCTTAGCTTCACAGGTGACGATTTCAGTAGTGGACACTTTGATGTTTAGAAATGTTTAAACTCTCAAAAGCTGGATGTGAAGTTATCAATGAAACTGGTTGTATACTTACAACGCTTGACAGATGCCGAATGTCTCTTCAACACAAGTCCTACAAATACTGTCGTAACTGAAACAAATAATGAAACTCAAACCGATTATGACAGCAGCAATCCAAGCTGTGCGATTTGAAATAAGATTACTGTTCACATGGCCAACTGTACGTTGCATGCTCAAGAGTAAGCTCAGCGCACAGCTACAGCTTGGTCATATTGCAACTGGAGGGCCGAACTGACAATGTGGCATACAAAGAGATCCTTAACAAATAATTATTGGTATATTTTCCCTCAGTTTAAAAAGGTTTAATTTTCTTCTTAATAAAAATTTTAAGGCAGTACTTCACCGCTGTGAAGCGCGGGTATTTTGCTAGTATTTAATAATACATGTTTTAAGCTTGCCCTGTTGTGGGCTGGCGCCCTGCTTAGGGATTTGTTCCTGCCTTGCACCCAGTGTTGGCTGGGATTGGCTCAAGCAGACCCCCACAACCCTGTAGTTAGGATATAGCGGGTTGGATAACGGATGAATGGATGGATGTTTTAAGCTAATATTCCCTTTCCCATTGTTTCTGTTTACACTGAAGTTTTTGTATTAATGTTGGTGTTGATAATGCAAAAAAAAGGGTTAATGAATAAAACAGTTTGTTAGTAAATGTTCTATATCATTTAGATCTTAATGGTGCCAATTTTCACAGTGCTGCAGGAAACTGCAGATTGAGAAGCATATGTGGATATCTTTAACACTTAATAGGGTTTTAGAACTTTAACACAAGCTGTTCCATTGTGATGTCCCTGAGGCTTTTCTTGTTGTATCCATACTCATGAGACGATTCCATATGTATGTAACATTTTTTTACAATTGGTAATAAATTCTTCTTATTGGCAGAAAAATTAAATTGTACATTATACAAATTGTTACAGTATTAATATATACATAATACAATCCAATGAAAAGGACACCATGACCTAACATATTTAAGTTAATATGAGCAGTCCTGACACTTAAACAAATCAGAGCAAGCAAGCAAAACTAAATGAGAATGAGCAGCAAGCTAATGAGGTCCTATCATTAAATAGTAATTTTTTCATTCTTACTATGTAAATGTACACATGCCCATATTTCATGCAGAAGTTGTACTGCTTTGTCAAAGCAGTTCCTATACTATAGATCCAGCTGATGGCAACCTATTACCCTTGAAGAAGTGGCATGCAAAGGCATATGATCAAACACTTAAAGAACAAAACTCAGGGGTTTCAATTCTGTTTAAATCCATTGGCATGGGTGTGTGGCTGTCAGCAAATCTTGGGGTGTCCTGTCTTAGATTGGCTAACAGAAATGTGTTAAGTAAATGTAGTTCATATTGCCTTGTACCCTAAATAAGTGGTGTGAGTCAAAGCCAGTGATGTGAATATGTGAAAAGAGCATTGTAAAGTGTTGTGGGAGATCGGAGACATTGCCTTTTACAGAAGTATTAGGATAACAGCACTACTGATAATAAAATGTTTGCCAAATACTGACATAAGAAAATCATACAAAATGATGTTATATCAACATACTGTCACACAGTACAACTATCAAAGAAAGTATTAAAAGTTACCTAAACATCAATTTATTAATTACTGAACACCAAAACCATAAATGTAAATGAATATTCATACATTTTTAATTTGTTTGCTATATTTTCTTTTAGCAGCACGGTGGTGCAGTGGGTAGCGCTACTGCCTTGCAGTTAGGGGACCCGGGTTCGCGTCCCAGGTCCTCCCTGCGTGGAGTTTGCATGTTGTCTGCGTGGGTTTCCTCCGGGTGCTCTGGTTTCCTTCCAAAGACATGTAGGTGGGTGCATTTCAATTTTCCGTTGTGTGTGGGCTGTGGAAAAAAGTGATGCGCTGTGAATACTTTCTGGATGTATTGTAAGCTTTCTGCGGTGGGTTGGCACCCTGCTCGGGGTTTGTCTCCTGCCTTGCGCCCTGTGTTGGCTGGGATTGGCTCCAGCAGACCCCCGTGACCCTGTAGTTAGGATATAGTGGGTTGGATAATGAATGGATATTTTCTTTTAAATAAATTGCAATTGCAACAAATAATCATTTTCATTCTACAATAGTGAGATGTACATGTTCACTCATCCTTTAAACTGCACTGCAAAAAAAAACAAAACTATTTAAATTGTTTTAGAAAAATGGGTCACAATGCTTCAAGCCCCAAGGCTCTACATGTGAATACATCTGCAAAGGTATGCATGGCACACTGTACAGTCAAAGGGATTACTGAAGCAACTCGAACACGGACTATCGGCATCAAGCACATACATTACAACATTAAGGCAAGTTTATGACTTATTTAATTTTTACATAGCATCACCATCTGCTGGGAGGTGGGGACAGTGCCTCGCTTGCCCTGAATGCAGAGAGACACCACTGCTAATACCTGTTAAACTATTATTGTTGTGCCTTATAAAAGTGTGGTAAATTCGTCTGACCTACAAAGGTCATGCATAAAGACAATTTCCTCTTGGAGATTAATACAGTGTACCAAATATTCCAGTGTTAAATAAATGCTCTGATACATACATAAATGATTATAATAACAGGTATAAGTCTTTAAATTGTAAAATGCATTGCCACAACATATTCCTATTGTATATGTATTCATAACTTTACAGTACCCATCTACAGGCATGTGAAACAGATAATTTCAAGGGCAGCAGTGAGTTCTGTATGCATGACAGTGATTAAAAATAGTATAAATTATGTTAACTGAAGAAATGATAAATGCTTACATTTAGAAAATTGGAATTAACGCAGCTGTGTCTTGAATTACCAAATGTGTTTGTGCTGAATTTGTCTTCAGAAGAAAGGAGTCTGCTTTACTTCTTTATCTTATAACAAATCCATTATACATCATTCATGAATACCTAAGCTCTTCAGAACGTGTGGCTTTACTCTGGGTTCTCCTTCTGCATTTGGGAAAAGAACACTGTACTACTTGGACATTGTACTGTATGTTACATTACCTCTTTGCTGTCATGAAGATTCATATTCTTATAGTATTAAGGTATTTTTTCACTAATCACTTTATGCTGAGAGAGAATACATGAAAATTTTTTTATACAGCTAAACTACTTAGTAGGAGTGTTTCTTAACTGAAATGGCAAAATATTCTGTAATCTTGAAGGACAATAAACAAATGCAGTTTCTCCCCGGGATTTGAATGAACTAGGAGGTTTACCTGAAGTGCAAGATTAACAGCTAGACTGAAGAACCCCTTTGAGCTGAAGTCGACTTATACAGTCTCTACTATGTTTGGGAGCCAGACCATGCAGGGCCATGTAAACTGTTAAAAGAATATTACATACAAGCATTCACAAGTAGTTTAAAATGCTCAGGATTGATTAAGGTTTTCTTTTATAAGTGGCCGACTCTAGGTCTTTCTCAGTGATTGTCAATTTCCAAAATACAGTAACTGATATCAGTGGCAGTGACAGGACTTATTTCAAATTTGAGTCACACTCATTGTTAGCGGGACTTTAAAATTGTCCTGGACTTTTTTATCTTTTCATACGGAAATGTGAAATAGAGCATATGTTCATAGAACAAGTGTGAAAACTTCCAAGGGGGTGAATACTTTTTATAGGCACTGTACATGATAATGTATGATTTACCAAATAATAAAACACATTGTATTAAAATGTATATTGCTGCTACAGCTTGTGGGGCTTATTTGTTTTTAAACTTTGTTTTGCATATAAAAACATGATATTCAAACTCACTTAATCATACAGAATTGCATGAGGCTGGAACCCATCAGCTCTGGGCACAAAGCCCTGAACAGTGTGCCAGCCCATTGCAGGGTCCATTTATATTTAAACCCACACATGGCAGCCAGAGAGACAATGACTGGGCACAGGATACAAACCCAGAATACTGGATCCATGAGTCAGAACTGCTTGCTTTATTTTATTCAGTTTTCCTATGTGCTTATAGCTTTAATAAGTTCTATAAATAGTTGTAAAGTCAAAAATCACAAAGTTCTCGCAGATACTAGGAACATTTTATGCACACGTTATCTATTCATATTCTTATAGTATTAAGGTATTTTTTCACTATTGTTTTCATTTTAAAAAATTTCCTAAATTTCAGTCTTAAACAAAATTTCACATGATATTTGAAAGGCACAACTCTTCCTAAGAAACTTAAAAGCAGCACATAGTATTTGATCCCTGTTAGTTACTATATGGTGCCACAAAAAGAGTATTTGCTTTGTTAATTAGATTAAATAAATTTTAAAAAGTGTAATTTGTTCATTCACATGTATTTTATCTAATATTAGATTTTGGTTGAACATCTAAAAACATTCAGTGGCATAAATGTGCAATTGCAAAGGAAATTGTGAAGGAGTAAATGGTTTTTCACTCACTGTATAGTGTGATGGAAATTATTTGAGAAAACTGTATAAACTGCCAACTGTGCTGATCTAAGATCAGTGTCCTTTTACAGTGGGATGCAAAAGTTTGGGCAACCTTGTTAATAGTCATTATT
>JANRMT010062808.1:58648077-58665261 GCA_026402145.1 Polypterus bichir lapradei | reverse complement strand
GCGCTTCGCAGCGGCGAAGTACTGCCTTAAAATTTTTATTAAGAAGACAATTAAACCTTTTTAAAACTGAGGGAAAATATACCAATAATTATTTGTTAAGGATCTCTTTGTATGCCACGTTGTCAGTTCGGCCCTCCAGTTGTAATATGACCAAGCTGTAGCTGTGCGCTGAGCTTACTCTTGAGCATGCAACGTACAGTTGGCCATGTGAACAGTAATCTTGTTTCAAATCTCACAGCTTGGATTGCTGCTGTCATAATCGGTTTGAGTTTCATGGTTTGTTTCAATTACGACAGTATTTGTAGGACTTGTGTTGAAGAGACATTCGGCATCTGTCAAGTGTTGTAAGTGTACAACCAGTTTCATTGATAACTTCACATCCAGCTTTTGAGAGTTTAAACATTTCTAAACATCAAAGTGTCCACTACTGAAATCGTCACCTGTGAATCTAAGATGTTTAAGAGGCATTGGCGGTTGTCCAAAGGTGTAAAATATTTGGCCATTTCGGTACACTTAAGCATTTCACTCTTATAGTGCTCCTGTGTAGTATAATTATCTCCTGTACCGTCATCAGTCCACACATTGAACCTGTCCCAGTCCTTCAATACATAAGACACAATGTTCCTCCGGATATCAATAGTGAGCCTGATATGGCCGTGCAATATGTAACAAAGAGAATGGAAAAGGCAGGTGCCATCTCCGGGCATGGAAACCACTTGGTAAGTGACAGTTCTTTGATCGATGGTGATCACCTCGATAGACATGTTGATGGGGGTACGGTTCGAATGATAAAGGAAATGGGTACCTGAACAATGTAAAGTAAGTCTAAAATACCTACACAATAACTATAATCGTAATAAATGAACAATAAAACAGCGGAGAAGCCGTGGATTAAATAAAAAGGCTGTAGTTATCAGCAGGGAGACGTGAATACCGTGGCGAAGCAAGTAAGGGAATGTAGAGACTGGAGCGACAGACGGCCTTATATAGGCAGGCAGCCAACAATATGGGAGGCGTTGGGATGGGGGACCCAACGCCGCCTCACACGGTGACCGAGCTGCAGGCTATGGACGTATATATTTACGTAAGTATGATTCAGTTAACGTTGGGAACCCGCATACCAAATTTCTTAAAGATGGGCCCATAAGTAACAAAGACCGTTGAAAAGTTCAATATGACGGCCGACAGTGGCATCATATCACTGAAATAAGTACCAAATTTCAGCTTCTACCTACACGGGAAGTTGGAGAATTAGTGACGTTGGAAAGTTCAATATGGCAGCTGACAGTGGCGTCACACCACCGACATAAGTATGTACATTGGTTTCGGTTAGCGCAGGGAAGCCGCCTACCAAATTTCGTGAAGATGGGGCCATGAATAAGAAAGTTCAGCATGGCAGACGCTGTTGACCGTTATGACTGTTACGCGTAGAATTTCGAAATGAAACCTGCTTAACTTTTGTAAGTAAGCTGTAAGGAATGAGCCTGCCAAATTTCAGCCTTCTACCTACACGGGAAGTTGGAGAATTAGTGATGTTGGAAACTTCAATATGGCAGCCGACAGTGGCATCATACCACTGAAATAAGTATGTACATCGGTTTTGGTTAGCGCAGGGAAGCCACCTACCAAATTTCGTGAAGATGGGGCCATAAATAAGAAAGTTGAACATGGCGAACATTGTCAACCGTTATGACCGTTACGCGTAGAATTTCGAAATGAAACCTGCTTAACTTTTGTAAGTAATCTGTAAAGAATGAGCCTGCCAAATTTCAGCCTTCTACTTACACGGGAAGTTGGAGAATTAGTGATGTTTGGAAAATTCAATATGGCGGCCGACAGTGGCGTCATACCACCAAAATAAGTACGTACATCGGTTTTGATTAACGTAGGGAAGCTACCTACCAAATTTCTTGAAGATGGGGTCAGCCTTCTACCTACACGGGAAGTTGGAAAATTAGTGACGCTGGAAAGTTCAATATGGCGGCCGACAGTGGCGTCATACCATCGAAATAAGTACGTACACTGGTACGTATATATAATCCGCCTACCAAATTTTGTAAAGATGGGGCCATAAATAAGAAAGTTCAACATGGCAGACGTTGTCGAACGTTATCGACTGTTATGTCCGTTACGTGTAGAATTTCGAAATGAAACCTGCTTAACTTTTGTAAGTAAGCTGTAAGGAATGAGCCTGCCAAATTTCAGCCTTCTACCTACACGGAAAGTTGGAGAATTAGTGACGTTGTAAAGTTCAATATGGCGGCTGACAGTGGCGTCATACCACCGAAATAAGTATGTACATTGGTTTCGGTTAGCGCAGGGGAGCCGCCTGCCAAATTTCGTGAAGATGGGGCCATGAATAAGAAAGTTCAACATGGCGGACATTGTGAAAATTAGTGACGTTGGAAAGTTCAATATGGCGGCTGACAGTGGCGTCATACCATCGAAATAAGTACATACGTCGGTTTCGGTTAGCGCAGGGAATCCGCCTACCAAATTTCGTGAAGATGGGGCCATAAATAAGAAAGTTCAACATGGCGGACGTTTTCGACCGTTATCGACCGTTATGACCGTTAAGTGTAGAATTTCGAAATGAAACCTGCTTAACTTTTGTAAGTAAGCTGTAAGGAATGAGCCTGCCAAATTTCAGCCTTCTACCTAGACAGGAAGTTGGAGAATTAGTGACATTGGAAAGTTCAATATGGCGGCTGACAGTGGCGTCATACCACCGAAATAAGTATGTACATTGGTTTCGGTTAGCGCAGGGAAGCCGCCTACCAAATTTCGTGAAGATGGGACCATGAATAAGAAAGTTCAACATGACGGACATTGTTGACCATTACGCGTAGAATTTCGAAATGAAACCTGCTTAACTTTTGTAAGTAAGCTGTAAGGAATGAGCCTGCCAAATTTCAGCCTTCTACCTACACGGGAAGTTGGAGAATTAGTGATGTTTGGAAAATTCAATATGGCGGCCGACAGTGGCGTCATACCACCGAAATAAGTATGTACATCGGTTTTGGTTAGCGCAGGGAAGCCACCTACCAAATTTCGTGAAGATGGGGTCAGCCTTCTAACTACACGGGAAGTTGGAAAATTAGTGACGTTGGAAAGTTCAATATGGCGGCCGACAGTGGCGTCATACCATCGAAATAAGTACATACATCGGTTTCGGTTAGCGCAGGGAAGCCGCCTACCAAATTTCGTGAAGATGGTGCCATAAATAAGAAAGTTCAACATGGCGGACGGTGTCGACTGTTATTGACTGTTATGACCGTTACGTGTAGAATTTCGAAATGAAACCTGCTTAACTTTTGTAATTGAGCTGTAAGGAATAAGCCTGCCAAATTTCAGCCTTCTACCTACACGGGAAGTTGGAGAATTAGTGATGAGTGAGTGAGTGAGTGAGTCAGTCAGTGAGTGAGTCAGTCAGTCAGTGAGGGCTTTTTATTAGTATAGATTATACAGTAAACGGAAATCGGAACATGTTTGTATTCTATAAAAAAAAATTTCAAACTGAAAACTGGAGTTGGTCTAAAAGTAGATCTAAAAGATATTCATTATTTTATTGTTCTTTTTTTCTTAAACGTGTGGAATGTCAATTTATAATACCTGAAATAATGCAAGGTGATGTCCACAGTTGTGGCATCCTCACCAGGTCTGGTACAAGTGCCAAAAATGGTGTAGACAATAAGGTGAGCTAGCTTCCCCATAAAGCACATAATGTAACAGTGCTAGATAAATAGGAGAAACTTCTCATTGGAAGGTGGGAGTCTACATTGGTAGAAAAGAGAATTTGCTTTTTGTCTTCTCAGTCCAAGTACTGATCTGCTTTTGGCTGGTGTTGTTTCTCATCCTCCGTCACACCTCCCTTATACTGTCTTCCTGTAACTTGCACTCCAACTTGTATATGAAACAATTTTTTCCTCTTGCATTTCACAACCAGCTGGAAAATAAAAATAATATTCATAAGGACAAAATGTGGCATCAAGTTGACTGCATTTTGCCAGGGACAGGCAGACAACAATGGAGAAAGCAGTTATGTAATGCTTCAACCCCCAACTCTGCAGTAGAAGTGTGGGCACTTCCATACTTTAACTAATCAACAATGGGACTCCGTGATGAAAAATAAAAAATGAAAATAGCCTTAAATAAACAAAAACACAGAATTAAAAAGTGATCATACACACTTAAGAAATTTAACCCTTGTGTGATGTTCATATTTTTGTTACTCGACTGGTATTAACAGGTCTGCTAGACCCACGACATTATTAGTTTTTTACACACACAAAAAAAAATTCATTTTAAGTTGAATTACTTAACAGATGTTGACTTCATCTCTCTTACAAACAATTCTGAGTAGAAATATGCCTAATATTTACTATTTGTCTCTGCTATTTCACATTTTTCAATGAAAGTTCTGTTTGATTCTTGTTTTACAGTAAAATGTAATTTTTGTGTAGAAATCAATACTAATCAAGACATAGGTGGAATATATCATATGCATCTTGAACAAATATAAATGAGACTAGATTTCCAGAGCTGTTGATGTGTATTGTTTTGAACTAAACAAACTGAAAGGACAAAGTTTATATACAGTGTTTTATTGATTTAGCCCGTTTAGCCTGGTTGAACCCAAATTCATAGTATCTACACACCACATGTAGGACAGTTTTACTGGGTGTGCATTGCAAATATATTCTTTGCAATTCATGCACGCAAACTACGTTTTCTTGTCCCTCTTGGGTCCACAAACACCGTAGCATTTCCTCTTGCTGCTACTGGCAGCAAAAGACAATAATGAAAATGCTGGTTAGTTCTAAAAGTCTACTAATAAATCTCTAAGTGTCTCTGTTCCTCACACAAACAAATATAGACAGTATATATATAAATATATAGGTATATAAAAGAAGTAGGTGAACACAGGTAAAGACTTTTGGCACCAGCTGGTGATCCCTGTATAATGAAGGAAAAAGCACAAGTAAGTTTCAACAAAATTGAATTGTAACATAACGCCTTTCCAAACACTAGTCCATCAGCTAGACTGCTAAATCAGTATGATGTCTGTCTTTATTTGATGTCCAAAGTGGAAGAGGCAGGGCTAGGAGGAGAAATGAAAGTAATATTAAGGATGAAAGAGGAGAACTCAGGATGGAATTACACCAGCTCTGAGAATGCCCCCCAGTCACCTGTATGTTACAATATGTATAGTCAGACATCATCACTCACACTTGATCTCCAAGTCAAAAAGTTGATGGTCCTGTGGCTCCTGCATCCTACCCCTGAATCCTTTGTTGAGTCAAGGGATTTTTGGAATGTGTTGTCTCCTCTGACTTTGAGGTCCTATTAATTATTTGCTCAACTCTTGAAAAAAGAATCTTCTCCTCTGCAGCTTTCCTGTGTTACACTTTGGATTCAGTGCCAACCAGAGTACAATTGCATTGTAAGCAGGGCTGTCCAAGATATTGAAAAATATTACAAGTGTTCAGCATAGAGTTCTTCTTTGCAGCTGTAGCCACTCACCAACTCATCTAAGTTATCTACTCCCCTTTTTTATTCCCTTGTCATCCACCATAAAGATTTTTCAAGTTATGGATGGATGGATGCTTTATTTGTCCCCAAGAAGACAAGTATAAGAAAGTATAAGAAGCCCAAAATATGCATGTAAATTGATTTGATCAATGGTGTCTGGAACAAAAAAAGTTCAAAAGATGACCTGATGTTTTGCACGTGAGTTGTTGCTATCCGTATTGGTCCTGGTTACCTCTAGGTCAGATTGGTAGCAAAGCAGGGTGGCTATTTCCTTGGGCAAGAATACCATTCAATTTCATTATTTTTTGACATCCATATTTCTCCTCCTGTCTGAGAGTTGCAACAAAATCGACTCCAGACAGTCACAAAGGTTTGGGGCAGCCACCCGTATAATATGTTCCTGGCTGCAAAAGGTTTGAAAAAAGGTTGATATGTTTACAGAACAGAGTCCAAATCAGAACTGATTAAGTGGAGGTTTTAAGGGTTGGGAGAGGCAATGAGGTCATCCAAGCCGGAACCGGAAGTGACATCATCAGTGGCGCCGGAATCGGAAGTGACGTCATCTGTGGCGGCAGAACCCGATGGGATTTCCCAGGAATGGTCTGTAAGAGACTGAGAGAGACAGTCAGCACACTCCACCACCCCCTGGTCCGGCATAGTATTACCATTACTTAATACTAGAATTACCAGAGCCTACGAAAAAAACTCGTAGATCCGTCCCACCTTAAAACGCTTCACACCTCTCCGTCACATCTCTTGTCTTCTAAATTTGTGGCTAAGCAGAAAACAGCAAGCAGCCTACTATCACATCCTCCACCGGTGCACAGTTTTCTCAGCTCGTCTGTTTACCTGCGTGTCAGTTGCTTGGAGTTGTATAGAGTGAGAAGTCAAGCAAAATGACAGCTTTTATAAATACTATATCGTTATTTGGAACACTTGCATTTGATGTGTGTTCCGTGTCTACATAGATCTATGTACACACATCGTTAAAAAAGAAACGTTTTTCATGTTTTAGTCATAATAGACAAAATGTAGACATGAAGTTTATAATGTGTGAAGCCTGAAGTCCAAATATCAAAGAAACAGTTTCACAAAAAGTACAAATATAATAGAACAAGTGCGCTTTTATTCAAAAATATAACTACAGAAAAACAACCTGCGTTAGAATGCGATATTGACACACATTTGCTAAGAGCGCTGTGGTGGCGCAACGGTATCAGCTCTTGACTGGTAGTCTGAACTTTACGGGCTTGATTCCAGATGAGTCCATTTTGAAAAGTGAGCTGCACATATTCTTACTATTTTAAAATAAAAGCATACATTTAATTCCAGTCTGTAACAGCCCGTGTAATTTATGATACTTGTAAAGGTTAGCTTTTTTTTTTTATTCTGTTATTCTCTCAACCGCGTTCACGATCCCAACTCAAACCCCCCCTCCCGCCGCATTTGACACTGCTGTTTTCTCAGATGTGCTATAACAGAGGCAAACTCAAATCATGATGACTGTTCAACATCGGATCAAGAATGCACTTTTGCCATCACTGTACTTTGTATATGTACATGGGAAGCTCTGCACTCGTGACTTTACGCTGTTGGAAGTAAGTAAATAAATAATACCTATATAGTAATAACAGTAATTTTATTATTATATAGCAGCTTCCCTGTCTGCCTATCATATAGTGCCTTTCCTTCCTATCTATATATCTGTCCCCTTAGCTGTTTTTTTATATATCTGTTATACAGTGTCCTATGGGGTGACAAACAGGCAATTACAATGATTTTCGGAATATATAAAATCATT
Source organism: Polypterus bichir lapradei (assembly GCA_026402145.1). Lineage (NCBI taxonomy): Eukaryota > Metazoa > Chordata > Cladistia > Polypteriformes > Polypteridae > Polypterus > Polypterus bichir. Next base: position 58,657,928 of record JANRMT010062808.1, on the reverse strand, counting down.
CCTGAATATATAAAGTCAAAACTTGAATATATAAAGTAATTCCTGAATATATAAAGTCGCCATCAGAATATATAAAGTCATTCCTGAATATATAAAGTCAGAGTTAGAATATATTAAGTCACTCCCGAATATGTAAAGTCAAAGCCTGAGTATATAAAGTCAGCGTCAGAATATATAAAGTCATTACCGAATATATAAAGTCAGCATCGGAATATATAATCTCATTCCTGAATATATAAATTTAAAGTCAGATTATATTGATATTGATTGAAATGACTCAAACGGCACATTTTTAGTAAACTCAATGAGTTCCTACTAGAATGTAATGAACTAAGTTAACAAAAACATCTTCAGAAAAATATTTTAAAAAACCCACTGTTCAGTTAATTCATTCAAAATTATGTATGTGCCCGGCATTTTGAACACTATATTTATTCTTTTGTATGGGCGCATTTTTGGACAAACCTCACAAGCCCAATCGACTCTGAGTGGCTTCTGTCAAAGTTAGAACTAGTACGTGTGAAATGACAAGCACGGAAATTTTATATATTCGGTAATGACTTTATATATTCTAACGCTGACTTTATATATTCAGTAATGACTTTATATATTCTGATGCCGACTTTATATATTCAGGAATTACTCTATATATATTTAAGTTTTGACTTTATATATTCAGGAATGACTATACAGTGGAACCTCGGTTTACGAGTAACTTGGTTTACGAGTGTTTTGCAAGGCAAGCAAAATTTTTTAATAAATTTTGACTTGATAAACGAGCGATGTCTTGCAATACGAGCAGTATGGATACACTTTGTCTGCTGAGCGTCATGTGATCACAACTGAGCTGATGGTTCTTCTCTCTCACGCGCACGCGTCTCTCTTTCTCTCTCCTTATCTCTCTTGCTCGCACAGCGCGTCTCTCTCTCTCTCTCTCTTCTTATCTCTCGCTCCCGCGCGTCTCTCTCTCCCTATCTCACTCGCTCGCTCGCACTCGCCTCTCTCTCTCCTTATCTCTCTTGCTCGCTCGCACTCGTCTCTCTCTCTCTCCTTATCTCTCTTGCTTGCGCGCAGCGCGTCTCTCTCTTCTCTTGAGGGCAATTGTCTCCTATTCTCCGTCTGAGTCTGTGTGCCTCACTCATATAGTCAACATCCGTACGAGCGTATACTGTTTACTACAGCATTGTGACTGTGTGTGTGTGTGTGTGTGCGCACGCACACGTGTGTGCTGTGAAGTGCGAGTCCCCATCTTGCTCCCCAAAACACGAAGCTGAGTCTCAGTACTTTAACAACACCAGCCGCCTTCAGCTTGAAACAGCAACAGTGCTGTTATTTATTGTAGCGGGATCTTTATAATGTTCCTTGTATCACCCATTGACGGCAGGCGCTTATAGCATGTCTGTGATCTTTTTGGATGCACTTATACGGCGAACTGCTACAGCGCTGGAGACTGCGATTGCTTTGGGACACTCTTCCGCGTGTCGTCCCATTGGGTGGAATCCCACATGAGTTTAGAAACTCACTCATACCAGCCATGATTCTTTTTAAAGGTAAAGTGCAGGTTAATTTGTTTTATGTATTTTTACTTTATATTTTGTATTAATCATTTTTATATGAATAGTTTTGGGTTGTGGAACGAATCATCTGAGTTTCCATTATTTCTTATGGGGAAATTCGCTTTGATATATGAGTGCTTTGGATTGCAAGCACGTTTCCGGAACGAATTATGCTCGCAAACCGAGGTTCCACTGTATATTCATGTAATCATTGTAATTGCCTGTTTGGCACCCCATAGGGCACTGTATAATAGATATATAAAAAAACAGTTAAGGGGATAGATATATATATATATATAGATAGGAAGGAAAGGCACTATATGATAGGCAGACAGGGAAGCTGCTATATAATAATAAAATTAGTGTTATTACTATATAGATAGACAAGGAGTTAAGGCAGGCAGAACGGCGAAGGTTAAAAAAAAAAAAACATTTTCTCCCCAGCGGGAAATCGAACTCGGGTCTCTGAGGTAAGGCAAGTCTTCTGCGATCTGAGTGACAAAATCTTACCAGCTGTTGTGACAGTCTTGAACCTTTTTTGAAAGTGTTTATTTGATCTTTGGCCTTCAGGCTTCACACATTTTATAGTTTATGCCTACATTTTGTAACATTTATTACTAAAATATGAAAAAGTATCTGTTTTAAAAATGTGTTTACACAGATTACTGTAGAAACGGAACACACAAGAAATGAGTGTGTTCCAAATAACAATCTATTATTTCCACTCTAAAACTCCACTTCACTCCCAGAAAATCAATCAAGGCATGAGCTGGGAGAAGTTCATGCATGTTCTGTTGGTGGGGGGCTGCTTGCAGCTTGTGTTTATCAGCACATTTAGATGAACAAAAGACGCTGGCGGAGAGGTGAGAACGGTTTTAAGGAGCAATTTAAGGTGGGATGGATCTACGAGTTTTTTCGTAGGCTCTGGTAATTCTAGTGTTAAGCCCATTATCTGCCTCCTAATCGCACGTGTTTGACAGAGTCAATTCTATCCCTTTTTTGAAACTCACTTTCAGACTATAAATTGACAAAAACATAATCCACATTTTCTGAAAATTCTTCATCTTCCAAAATGTACACTTCTTCCACATTGACTACTCTTCTCTTCAAAAATTATTTCTAAGGTCATCTGAACAGAGATGTTCTTTGCCATAGTGGTTGGTTTTTAGAAAGAAACCACAAACACAGAGCTATTTATTTGTTGTATCTCTCCCCAAGTCAATTCTGAAAAGAAATAAGAATGATTAATCTGATAGAATTAAGTATTGTTTGTGAAAGGGGAAGGTATTGTTGAAGGGTAGATGGGCATGAAGGAAATGATGGGGGTGATAATGGTTGAAGGTGATTAAGTTTGGGATATTTGGAATTGTTGCCTGTAAAGTGCTGCTATTGTTTTTTTACAGACAGTTTCCACACCTTCATTGCTCCCAGGTCTAGTAGATGATAGCAACATCTAATAAAGTAAGCAGATCCAAAATATTCTGTTATGATTAGCTGGTCCTGGGTAGCTTCACAAAGACCACCTTAGATACTAGGTACTTCATTGTACATGTATGTGTGTAAACGTGCCTTGACAAAGTCTTGCCCCTTATCCAGGGTTGTTTCCTGCCTCATGCTGCTGGAATAGGTTGTTAAACCCAATCTCCAGATTAAGTGGGTTCAAGAAAAGGATGGATAGATAGTGGATAACAGAAGCTAAACAATTTTTTAAAAAAATTTTTAACACAAAGCTATTAACTCAGTGGTCCCATGTGTCTGTTCTGGATCTAACAGTGTTCTTCCTTTGTTCACCATAGATAGGTAGAGAGCATATTATTTGTTCCCACAGTGAAAATGTTGCTATTTAGAGAAGTTTAATAAATAAATAAGTCTTATTATGACAAATAATAAACCTCTCAAATATACACCAGAATGACTTAGAAGAAACTAAAAAGAAAAAAAGCTTATGAATTTGCTAAAGATAAAAAGAGCAGTCACAGTACACAGAGTGTATAGGTGATGTTATTACTAGTTATTTTCAAAATTTCTGTTAATAATAAAGCATTTCCTCTTTTTTCTAATTTACTGAAAAATGTTACTTACCAAATTACTAGGAAATAACCATACTTTTATCATCTTACATGCATTATGTTCAGATAAACTTTATTCCCAACAGATTTTCACTTTTTAATGTGTTTGGGTTGTTTGTTGCTTTGATGCAGAAAGAGTTTTTGATTAGATCAAAAAAAAATTATATGCTACTCGAGTAGCCTAGATATGGAGATTCCTTTACAGTGAGAGTTTATTATTACATTTTTTGCCCAATAGCCCAGACCTTAACTAACAATGATAGAAGATTCTTTTCACTCCAAAGATGTACAAGAAAGGCCTGTATTTTCTTGGTTTTATATATTTATCTGTTAACTAATTTTAAGAAAGCAAAGTAGCATGACTGTAATAATGAGAGCTGTTGTATAGTTCCTTGTTCACCCTTGTTGGCAGAGTAGCAGTAGTAGTAATAATAATAATAATAATAATAATAATAATAATAATAATAATAATACAATTTTATTTATATAGCATATTTTCCATGCTCAAAATGTTTTACAGAAACTCAGAAAGAACCACAGAGTATATATTAAATAGGGTACAAATAATATCCACATAAAACACTAAATAAAAATAAATACAGGATATAAAAGGTATTGAAATACAATTAAAGACAATAAACAACAATAAATCACAAAAATAAAAAATACTACAAGAAAACCCTAAACAATTAACACAATTTGTGTTATTGCAAACACAAATCATCCTTCTTAAATCCTGCCTTCATGCCATAATCCCGACTGTTATGACAATAATCAATACATCCCTCAACAATGGGTTTGTGCCAGCCACTTTTAAAATCGCTTCTGTAACCCTCATGTTAAAAAAGTCATTAATGGTGATGATCTTAACAATTTTCAGCCTATTTCCCACTTACCTTTTCTGTCAAAAGCTCTTAAGCGTGTTGTAGCCTCCCAGCTCACCAATTACTTAACCTCTAATAATTTGATGGAACCCTTTCAGTCTGGTTTCAGGGCGCAGCCCAGCAGTGAAACTGTTCTTCTTCGGGTAACCAATAATTTGCTTATGGCAGCAGACTCTGGACAAACCAGCATAGTAATTCTGTTAGACCTCAGTGCAGCATTTGACACTGTCAGAGATGACATTCTACTGTCCAGAATGGAGAACATGCTGGGTGTATCTCTGGCACTGCCCTCCAGTGTTTCAAGTCCTATCTGACTGATAGGCAAGAGTTTGTTAGTCTTGGCAACAGCAGATCCAGCTCAGTGCCAGTCACACAAGGAGTTCCTCAGGGCTCTGCCCTCAGCCCTCTTCTCTTCTGTATTTATATGCTTCCCCTTGGCCATATTATTCGTAGCTATGGACTGTGTTATCATTTTTATACAGATGACACTCAACTCTATTTCAGTGTCAAAAGTGCAACTTCATCAGAGTTTTCTCAGCTCACAACTTGCCTCAGTGAAATTAAAACCTGGATGGAGCAGAACTCTTTAAAATTAAATTGCAACAAACTGAACTTCTGCAAATTGGGACTAAAGCGCTACTTAAGAAAATTAGCTCCTTTTCAGTCATCTTGACTGTGATCTCATCAGACCTTCTTCTGATGCAAGGAATGTTGGTGTCATTTTTTATTCCTCCCTTTCTTATTCCGCCCACATAAATCACATTAAGAAACTTTCTTACTTTCACCTCCGTAACATATCATGTGTTCGCTCCTTCCTCTCCTTTTCTAATGCTGAGAAACTAGTCCATGCTTTTATCACATCTCACATCGATTATTGTAACTCGCTGCTGGCAGGTGCCCCTTCTAATCTTATATCACAGCTCCAGTTGATTCAAAACTCTGCTGCAAGAGTCCTTACATGAACATATATATATATATATATATATATATCTAGCAAAATACCCGCGCTTCGCAGCGGAGAAGTAAAAAGAAAAGGAAACATTTTAATAATAACGTAACATGATTGACAATTTAATTGTTTTGTCATTGTCATGAGTGTTGCTGATATATATATACACACACACATATACTATGGGGTGCCAAACAGGCAAATACATTGATTTTCTGAATATATAAAGTCGGCGTCAGAATATATAAAGTCAAAACTTGAATATATAAAGTCATCGCTGGAATATATAAAGTCAAAACTTGAATATATAAAGTCAGCGTCTGAATATATAAAGTCAGCTCTGGAATATATAAAGTCAAAACTTTAATATATTAAATCATTCCCGAATATATAAAGTCAAACCTTGAATATATAAAGTCAGCGTTGGTATATATAAAGTCAAACTTGTTTCTGAATATATAAAGTCAAAAGTTGAATATATAAAGTCATCGCTGGAATATATAAAGTCAAAACCTGAATATATAAAGTCAGCGTCGGAATATATAAAGTCAGCGCTGGAATATTTAAAGTCAAAACCTGAATATATAAAGTCAGCGCCGGAATTTATAAAGTCATTCCTGATTATATAAAGTCAACATCGGAGTATATAAACTCATTCCTGAATATATAAAGTCAAAGTCAAAATATATTGATTGAAACGACTCTGAACTGAACTAAGTTAACAAAACCATATTCAGAAAAATAAATTAAAAAAACACTGTTCGGTTAATGTTTTGAAAATGATACATGTGCCCTGCCCAGGATTGGTTCCTGCCTTGCGCCCAGTGTTGGCTGGGATTGGCTCCAGCAGACCCCCGTGACCCTGTGGTCGGATTCAACGGTTTGGGAAATGGATGGATATTCCAGCGCTGACTTTGTATATTCCGACGCTGACTTTATATATTCAAGTTTTGACTTTATATATTCCAGCGCTTACTTTATATATTCGGATGCTGACTTTATATATTCAAGTTTTAACTTTAAATATTCCAACGCCATCTTTATATACTCAGGTTTTGACTTTATATATTCGGGAATGACTTTATATATACAAGTTTTGACTTTATATAGTTAAATTTAGTCATCATTGCATAAATTTTTCTTCACCATACAAATGTAAAGAGTAAATTCGCCTTACATTCCAACCAAAGATATTTGTGTCGACTAAATAGAACTTGAAAAGATATATTTTTTCGAAAGTGATCGCGCAATTCAGATCGAGTTGACACGCACCGACGCATCGAGCCCGCGTGCTATTGTGGTTTCGCCTGCTGCCTCAATAAGTCACCCTCCCCTCGCTCTTACTTTTTTACTGTTCATCTAATGAATACACTGAGTATGGCTTTACCAAAACAATCATTGATGGCGAATAAAGTATCCATTATTTATAAAGCTTCAATTGGTGATCTGTCTTTCTGTGTTAACCGCATATTTTTTCATACGTCTCAAACCAAGGGGATGCGAGGGTAAAATGAAATGGGAAGCGCACGTACATAATCAGTGTACCCCTCTTGGGAATCAAACCTCGATCATCGGCATTAGAGGCGAAGCCTCTACCATTGCGCTACGGAATGTGGTTTGTCTATTTGAGAGTATGTAGATCGGGGTATATATATATATCCGCTTCGCAGTGGAGAAGTACTGTGTTAAAGAAGTTATGAAAAAGAAAAGGGAACATTTTAAAAATAACATAACATGATTGTCAATATACAGAAATTGTTTTGTGACTGTTATGAGTGTTGCTGTCATCAAGGATTTGATTATCATTATTTCTTTCAATCAAGTTCGTATTTGGAGGATGTGTTGTGTTCAAGTTACATTCCGTGTTTGTCAATCGTTGTAAAGATAACAGGTTTCATTCATCGATTCGTTTCTTACTGCATCAATAAACAGCTCGTCTTCCTCTTTACCTGAGACGTGACACACTGCATGCACGGGTTTTTTTTTACACTGTCTTCCTTTAGCGGGACATTGACTTTTTCCACCGTGTGCTTTGTTTCCGCAGTAGCTGCACTTATGAATATGCTTGTATGTATCACATGCTTCATATTTTTTTGCTGCCTTCTCAATTGTGTAATTCGGTTTTTGTTCAGCACTCTTTGGAACTGTTGCTTTTTGTCTGTGCACTGAGTTATTTCACGTGAGTCGCTCGGTGTACATGCATTGAAGCTTCTTAGCTGTGCTGGTGCCATCTCGTGCAATGTCCACGGCTGTATTATGTTAGCTAAGACCCGGCACTTAAAAGTTTCTCTCGCAGTTTCGCCGAGTTTGTGCCAAACACCACCCTGACCATCTCATCTTCCTCTGCATAAGCACAGTCCTTCACCCGTGAATATTTAGCGGCAGTGTTTCTATTGGATTGCCGCTGATGGACGGCCTTATATGGGCAGGCACTAAATTACGTGGGAGGCGTAACTCCGCCTCCCACGGGCATCGAGTAGAAGTCTATTATAGTCTATGGACGAAAAAATAGGTTCCAGTTATGACCATTACGCGTAGAATTCCGAAATGAAACCTGCCCAACTTTTGTAAGTAAGCTGTAAGGAATGAGCCTGCCAAATTTCAGCCTTCTACCTACACGGGAAGTTGGAGAATTAGTGATGAGTCAGTGAGTAAATGAGTGAGTGAGTGAGTGAGTGAGTGAGTGAGTGAGTGAGTGAGTGAGTCAGTGAGGGCTTTGCCTTTTATTAGTATAGATTAGGATATTTGTTAGGTTTTTCTTTTAGTATTGAATTTAGTATTTTACTGTGGTGGACTGTACTGAAACCTGATGTAACAGTCAGAAAACTATATGATTTAGACATTTCTGTCTAGCAGTTCATGTTTCTATCTAGCTGTCTACCTGCAATCTTCACTGTCACACCAGAGATATAGCTGAACATTAAGAGCATTCCATTAATGTGTTACCTAATAGGATTAAAACAGAATCTTCCATTATCTATGTAGGTATGTTAAACCTGCGTTCCATTCAAATTAAACAAAAGCATATGTGAATTTACCATTAACATTAACTAAATAGGCTTACAGGTACATTAAACAGTGATCTGTACTGAGTAAGTTAGAAGCAAATCATTTTAAAAAATTCTATGTGATATATTGAAAAATAAATCAAAACAAACATAAAAAGTTGAGGTAACTGGGAAAGCTCTATGCTCCATGTAATATACATGATGTCCTGAGGACAACAATAAAAAAAACAATAAATCAGAACAATGCCAGAGGCTCCGGTAAATACTTCTGCTAGTTAGGAGCTCCTTCCTTCTTGGAAGCTGGTTCACAAACAAACACAACCTTGGTGACTGGTTATATATGGTCCAAACTGAAAGGGGTGGGGCTTGGTAGGCATGGGCTGATGTAACATTAGCGTTCATCTTGTGGCTTCTCCTCCATTCTAGATAAGGAAACTGATGCATTATTAGTGGCTTTGCTACCCTCCATCTTCCCCATATGTTTCTTTTAACCAGCACCTGTCAGACAGTCCAGAGACTCGCGTAACAGTATATAGAAAAAGAAGCCTTTAGAATTATAAAATGAAGTATAGACCATGAATTTTCGCCTAAGAGTTTTGTTTCTCATGGATGGCATAGTAAATACATGATTAGGACTGCTACACTACATATCAGGCGTTCTGAGTTGAATCTCACTCCTTGCCCAAATTTTCACTCGCCTGAGCCTAAAAATGTGCATGTTAGGTTAAATGTTAACTTTAAACTGGGCCCACATCGGTGTGTGTGTGAGTGGGCTCTGTTAATGGGCTGGTGCTCTGCTTAATGTTGGTTCTTAACTTGCACTCTGAACTGTCAGACTAGACTCTGGCCCAATGAACCTGAATTGAAGTGGTTCTGAGAATATTACAAATGTATCTATATTATTTAATAGCAAAATACCCGCGCTTCGCAGCGGAGAAGTAGTGTGTTAAAGAAGCAATGAAAAAGAAAAGGAAACATTTTGAAAATAACATAACATGATTGTCAATGTAATTGTTTTGTCACTGTTGTGAGTGATGAGTGTTGCTGTCATATATATATATATATATATATATATATATATATATATAAATATATATATATTTACACACACACATAAACATATATATATACATATCTATACATATACACATATATATACACACACACATATATACATACATATATATATATCTACATACATACACACACATATATACACACAAATACATATATATATATATATATACATACACACACACATATATAAACATATATATACATATACATACATATCTACATATATACACACACAGCTATTTCGTATCAGTGCAATATGCTGCTTGTTAAAACGGATAACTCCCGCTCTTACGTGCAAGTCTGTGTGG
>JANRMT010062808.1:58618483-58647677 GCA_026402145.1 Polypterus bichir lapradei | reverse complement strand
TCCCATCGGTTTTTAAAGGCTCTATTTTCAGAATCAACTTTTCTCTTCAGCATCGTGTGGGCTAGCTTCGCAATAACTTGCAAGCTAGACTTGATTAATGCGGTAAGTGTTCGGCAAGGCAGCTGAAGCGCTGCATTATGGGATCTGTAGTTTATTGTGTTACCAGCGCGTCATATACCTGGGCCATTAATAACAATAATACAGTATATAAAATGATCTCGCGGGCCGGATATAATTACACGCCGGGCCGGATGTGGCCCGCGGCCCTTGAGTTTGACACTTATGGACTAAATAGAACTTGAAAAGATATATTTTTTCAAATGTGATCGCGCAATTTAGATAGAGTTGACGCGCACTACAGCCTGCATGCCTCAATAAGTCATCCTCCCCTCGCTCTTACTTTTTTACCGTTCATCTAATGAATACACTGAGTATGGCTTTACCAAAACAATCATTGATGGCGAATAAAGTATCCATTATTCGAGTATGTAGATCGGGATATATATATACCCGCGTATCGCAGCGGAGAAGTAGTGTGTTAAAAAAGCTATGAAAAAGAAAAGGGAACATTTTAAAAATAACGTAACATGACTGTCAATATACAGTATTTGTTTTGTGAGTGTTACTGAGTGTTGCTGTCATCAAGGATTTGATTATCATTATTTCTTTCAATCAGGTTCGTATTTGTAGGATGTATTGTGTTCAAGTTACATTCCGTGGTTGTCAATCGTTGTAAAGATGACAGGTTTCATTCATCGATTTGTTTCTTACTGCATCAATAAACAGCTCGTCTTCTTCTTTATCTGAGACCTGACACACTGCATGCACGGGTTTTTTTTTTACACTGTCTTCCTTTAGCGGCACATTGACTTTTTCCACCGTGTGCTTTGTTTCCGCATTAGCTGCATTTATGAATATGCTTGTATGTATCAGACGCTTCATATTTTTTGCTGCCTTTTCAATTGTGTAATTCGGTTTTTGTTCAGCGCTCTTTGGAACTGTTGCTTTTTGGCTGTGCACTGCGTCAGTTCACGTGAGCCGCTCGGTGTACATGCATCGAGGGTTCCCAGCTGTGCTGGTGCCATCTCGTGCTATGTCCATGGCTGTATTTAATGTTACGTTAGTCCTGGCACTTAAAACTTTCTCTCGCAGTTTCGCTGAGTTTGTGCCAAACACCACCCTGACCATCTCATCTTCCTCTGCATAAGCACAGTCCTTCACCCGTGAATATGTAGTGGGAGTTTGCTATTGGATTGCCGCTGACGGACGGCCTTATATGGGCAGGCACTAAATTACAAACGCCAGCGGCAGCCTGTCTATGAACCTAATTTAAAGTGTAGGTTTACATCGTGCTTTGTTTCCGAAGTAGCAGAACTCATGAATATGGTTGTATATGTCACTCGCTTGCTTCTTATTGTTTCGCTGCCTTCTCAATTATATAATGCATGTTTTCTTCAGCGCTTTTTGGAGGTCTTCCTGGTTTTCTATGTACTGCGTGATTACGTGGGAGGCATGATGATGTCACACGAAACTCCGCCCCCACGGCGTTCAAGCTCATCTCCATTACAGTAAATGGAGAAAAACAGCTTCCAGTTATGACCATTACGCATAGAATTTCGAAATGAAACCTGCCCATCTTTTGTAAGGAAGCTGTAAGGAATGAACCTGCCATATTTCAGCCTTCCACTCACACGGGAAGTTGGAGAATTAGTGATGAGTCAGTCAGTGAGTGAGTGAGTGAGTGAGTGAGGGCTTTGCCTTTTATTAGTATAGATTTACTATACTGGGATATGTATTTTATTTTTGTGATCCCATGTAGGTGTGTGCGTTCAGCTCATAAAGACTTATAACGTTAAACTGGATTTGTGGATGTTAACCTAATTACATTGTGGTTTTAACTCATATTAAATATATTTAAAATTCAAGTGCAGTCAGTTGTTTAGTTCATTATGCCAAGATCTCTGCAGAATGTAAAACTATAATACTGCAAGACATTCATTCATAAATGGATTTATCAAATAATTTGATATTGCAATTTGTTGTTTAAATAAAAAAAAAACAGGCTAAAGAACTAATACAGATCTTGTAACTGGGCTTATAGTAAAAAGAAGGATTTTTTTATGAAGATAATGTAAATGAACTTTAAAAATTTTATTAATTCTAATATTGCATATACTGTATAATCATTTTTATACAGTACATATACAGTGTATATGAATATTATTTCAGTTTATTTTTTTAAAACAAAAATTTAGAATTTCACCAGACAATACAAAGAGCAATTTTTAATAAATATATTTTTTTGCAATCGAAAAAAGCCATGGAAAGAACCAGTCATAATTACTATACGAGAGTCTGATCCTATAAATTACAAAAGTCAGATGAGGTGATTTCTGGTGTGACAAAATGAATTAATAGCGACCGGCTTATGGAGGGTTTTGACAGAGAAAATAACTTGAGCAAAATAAGAAATGAAGGCATACCCCTGTGGATTACCCATATAGCATAATTTATATGCATCAGAAAGACGTGCATGCCATGTTTTCCATGTTTATTAAAAAAGATGAAAAAAACACGTGAATGGGCCCTGTTTGCTCTTTTTTCAACAGAATCTTTTATCACATAGCACAATAAAGTATGGTGTACTCTACCTGTATTTTATAGCATTATGTTGAAATCAAAATGGAGTTTAAGACAGGCCATTAGATTACAAAATGTACTTTTTGGAGACAATAGGCAGATGCAAAATATTTTGTACATTTTTTTTAATCAACACCGATATCTGATATCAACACCAAGAGCACTATTGCAACAATGCAATTTACCTTGGAAAAATAAATCTGACAAGCTTATGCAGTGTTTACTTAAGAAGCTTGAACAGTGAGATCTAAGACCACTGTGTGGCATACATAATTAGCAAACACAACCTTGATTATTATATATTTGTTAAAAGCCACTATTAATTAAACCAAATAAACACTGATACTGTATTTTTAAGTTTAAGTTTAAGTTTATGTGAGGTACAAATGAGGGAGAAGAGAAACAATGAAAATTTGGGGGGCCAATCAGGCCACCCAGTTTACTACTAATGTCTAATACAATGGACAAAATTGAGCATGACATGGCACAACAGTTATAAGGTGTGACAGGTGTATTTTTAGCCTCTGCAGTTTCTTAAAACTATCGTCTCCCTCGGAGAACTCTGTCATGAGTCTGTTTTCCAGGAACCCTAGAATTTATGCTGACCCAACTGGAAAAGGTGCAGTTTAGTTGAAATGGGGTGTAGCTGAGATTGTCCTGGGTATGACGTTAAATTGCATCCGGCCCTGCAAGCGATCCTCCAACTTGCAGGGAAATCATGGGGGTTGGTGGCAGGATTGGCCCTCCTGACACCGTAAAAAAACTTTACAAAGCTCCGAGATGACAGAAAGAACTCCTTTTTCCTCTCCGCGGGAGCAGTTCTGCTGCAGCTGCCCATCGGAATGCTGCTCGCATCATGAAGGGGATGGGAGAAAGCCCACAGGAGCCCCATCCCCAGAAGAGTCGAAACTGTTGGAGAGCCAATGGGGTCAGGTCTGTTGGAGATCAGAACTGGTGTGGTGCTGAGGCGTTGCCCGCTGCACGGCAGCACTTGGGTCCCAATTTGAGGAAGCTCATACAGGTGGGTGCATGGAACATCGTGTCTCTCTGGCAAGATGATCATCTTCCTCTGCTGTTGGAGGAGCTGTGTAAACTCTGCATTTCAGTGGCGGCACTCTCTGAGGTGCGCAGACCGGGGATTGGCCAGATCTCTGTAGGTGGATACACCTTTTATTGGTCTGGTTGGTCTGGTGGCTGTCTTACTCAGGGAGTAGCTGTTGCTGTAGCGGATTGGCTTCTTCCGTCAACGATTATTATAATACTCAGATTGCGACACTTCCTGGGTGCCTTGTCTGTTGTCTCAGTGTATGCTCCGACAGTGGCGAGTGATGTCTTGGCGAGGAAGACATTTTATTCGCATGGTGAAAGTGGTTCCATGTTCCTTGACTTTGCAAAAGGTTAGGGGCTGCGAATCGCTGGATCCTGGTTCTGCAGCTTTGGACTTGGTACTCTAATACTGGTGGTGCGGTGAAGGAGATTGATCACATCCTTGTGGGCAGATGCTGGAGGCTCTTGCAAAACTGCAAAGTCTACAGAAGTGCCCAGTTTGTGAATTCTGACCACAGACTTGTTGTTGCTACTCTTAGGATCCAGCTTAGGTCCAGTAGGTTACCACCTACCAGGAAAAAGAGCCTGGACTTAGCCAGACTTTAAGACCAGGCTGTTTCTAATGAGTTTGCACGCAGTTTGTGTGAGGAACTTGCAGATTTGGGTACAATTGCCGATCCTAATGTGATGTGGGAGACCCTCCATGACAAGACCCTGAAGGTTGCTAAGGGCTGCGTTGGTGTTGCTGGTGTTCCCAGAAGGAGATGCGTCATCTCGCAGGGCACCCTGGATATCATCGAGAGGAGTCGCAGCGCACGGCTCAATGGCAACTCTGGTCTGTACCGGGAACTGAGAAGGATGGCTGCGAGGGCTCCGAGGGCAGATAAAGAGGCGTTTGTTACAGGAATCTGTGAGCAAGTAACACACCATCTTTGGTCTAGCGACCCACATCCTGCTTACAGAGGATTCGAAGCAATACACACATCTAAATCTGTTCCTCGGAGAGTTGCAGTCAGGGCACCTGATGAAACGGTCCTTACGAATGACACTGCAGTTGTGACCTACTGAGCTGGCTACTTTGTGCAGTTGTTCAAAGCTGATCCTCTGGCTAGGACATTGGATATCTCTGGGTTCACGGTTCTTGAGGCTGATCCTCCAATTAGCTGTGAATCACCCAATCTCACTGAGATTGCACAGGTGGTGAACCAGCTGTGGGGGGGAAAGGCTGCGGGGATCTGTGGTATCCAGGGTGAACTTCTCCAGGCTGGTGATAAGGCTGTCCTCCTGGCATTGCAAGCAATCTTTACTTCCATTTGGGAGACTGGCATCATCCCAAATGACTGGAAAACAGGACTTGTCGTCCCTATCTTGAAAGGGAAGGGTGATCGCCTGGATTGCAGCAACTACAGTGGGATAACACTGCTCTCGAAGCCGGGTAAGGTCCTTGCTAGGGTCGTCTTCAATAGGATCTGTGATCACTTGCTCACCTACCAGCGACCGGTACAGTCTGGTTTTACGCCTAAGAAGTCTACCATTGACCGTATCCTGGCACTGAGGGTTCTCATGGAGCGCAAATGCGAATATCGGCAGAGTTTCTTTGCAGCCTTTGTCGATTTTTGCAAAGCGTTCGACTCAGTTAATCGAGTTGCCCTGTGGGACATCCTGAGGATTCGTTGGATCCCCTCGAGGTTGCTGGATATCATGGCTGGCCTGTACACTGGTACTGTGAGTGCTATGCAGAGTGGAGGCAGAGTCTCTGCGTTTTTCCCAGTTGATTCTGGGGTTTGTCAGGGATGTGTTCTTGCTCTTGCTCTGTTCAATGCTTGCATGGACTGGGCGTTGGGCAAGGTCGTGGGGTCCAGCGGCTGTGGGGCATCTGTTGGTGAAGAAAGATCCACAGATCTTGACTTTGCTGATGATGCTGTGATGTTCGCGGAGTCAATGGAGGCTCTGATCAGGGTGCTTGAGAGACTGAGCGAGGAGTCTGAGTGTCTGGGCTTGCGAGCGTTCTGGATAAAAACAAAGATCCAGGCCTTTAATGACCTCATGGGCATAGCCATCAGCGTGTGTCTGTTTGCGGAGAGAGTGTCAACCTTGTCGAGAGGTTTACTTAACTTGGCAGTGACATTCATGTCTCTTGTGACTCTTGCTATGAAGTCAGTAGACAGATTGGGAGAGCATGGGGGTTCATGAGGTTACTAGAAAGGGGTGTGTGTCGCTCCTGATATATGCAAAAGGACGAAGGTCCAAGTCTTTAGAGTCCTGGTGCTTCCTGTCTTGCTATATGGTTGCAAGACATGGATGCTATCGAGTGACCTGAGACGAAGACTAGACTCCTTTGGTACTGTGTGTCTCTGGAAAATCCTTGGGTACCGTTGGTTTGACATTGTGTCGAATTAGCAGTTGCTCATGGAGTCCCGAATGAGGCACATTATCTGCATTGTGAGGGAGCATCAGTTATGGCACTATGGCCATATGGCGCATTTCCCAGAGGGTGATCATAAGATCCTCATTGTTGGGGATCCGAGTGGCTGGATCAGGCCAAGTGGTCACCCATGTAACACCTGGCTGCGGCAGATAGAGGGTAATTTCTGGAGGGTGGGACTGGACTGCATGTCTGCCTGGGGGGTTGAAACCGGGATCCTGAGTTGTTTCGTCGTGTAGTGGGTGTGGCAACGCACTGCACCAGTGTATGCTACCCAACTTGACTTGACTTGACTTGTAGCTGAGATGCTCTTACTGGGTGGCTTTTCAGAGCTACAGTGGAGAAAAGATACAACATTGTTATTGCTGATACCTCACCTTGCCCCGTCTAGTTATTGTATACCTTGTCTGAGCTTTTTTTATACTTCAATGATTATACTGAAAATTTTTTTAGTTTCCTTAAATAATTTCACATAATATATGCATGCACACAGGCAGACACACTGAATAAAAATTTGGTAGAATCCATGGAGAAAATCCAAAGTGAATACTTGTTCATATTCAGTTGTATACAGTTTCTTCTACATACTTGATCCTTTGACATGACCCAAGTGCTCTTGTTTGCTCATGTTGTGGTTCAGACATTCATGTGTAGTTACTATATTTAAACAAATGGTGCCATTTATAAAACAGGAGCGTGTACATATACTGTATATTGTATTCCACTCTAAAGAGTTTCTAAAGAGTTTATGTGACTTTTCATGTGAGCTAATTGTTTTTGTGTTTACCTTATTAAAATATTACTGAGAACCAGTGTGTGAATGTGGGGACAGTTTCTGTATCAACTGTGAGAAAGCAGACAGATTAAAAATAAATAAATAACAGACGCTTCTTAAGAAAGCAATAGAGATGTTTCCTGAAAATTACATCCAAATTTAAGCAACCACTTTAATTGAAGCATATTTCATATTCATTAAAATGACTAGGGGGCTTCGCCCCTGCTTGCTTCTCTCGCCAACCCCTGTGTTTGGTTAATCGGATATACAATTTAATTTTTTTTTTCTTTGGAATTGTTTCAATTTCATTATTTGCACTTTTACTTAAAAGCTTCATTAAAAACAATATTTTTTGGAGATACATTGTGACAACGCAATGTATAACTGCCCGTGAGTGAATATTGTTTCTGTTTCTCTAATAAATAATCCAGCTTTTTCTAATGTTTGTCCCTGTGATTTATTGATTGTCATAGCAAAAACTAATCTCACGGGAAACTGTAAACATTTTAATACGAATGGCATATCATGATCTCCTTTGGTGTGTATTGTTACTCGCGGAATATATACATTACCTTTCTTTTTGCCTGTTAAAATTTGCATCGCTTCTCCGTGATCATAAATATACACCTGACCGAATTGTGTATTCTTTGAAATTCAACTTGACGTTGCTTTAACTGTTCCGGGACCACAGATTCTTATAGCGTATGGTCTATTATTGTGTAAATCTATGTTTTATGCATTGAATGATGCGAATGCGAAAAGACTTTGTTGTCTACTCTTTGCCTTTTATTTCTGACCTCGATTTGTCCTGTCTTTTTTCAATTACATCTGGGTCTGATGGTTAATCACCTTTTGTTTTGCGGTAATGCGTTCTTTTCTATCTTTTCTTTGATACTGTAGCAACTGACATGATAAAGTGTCACAAAAGTTTTACTTGAACAATCGCTGACTTTGTAACCCCAAACACAACTTTCTAACACCCTCTCCAATCCCTCATCTCCCGTGTCTCGCTCCCCCCTTACTGCATCAGTCAATACCCTGCTATCAGTCTTCCGTGCTGTACTCTTCCCTCCCTCAATCGGACCGAACAGTCACTAAAACCAAAAAGGCCTCAACCTGGCTGGGTCACTATAATACTTTTGAATTTTACTGCTTTCATATTGTGTACCTTTCTCTGCATGTGTATCACGCCATCGTTTGTTTGAGCCTTTCGAATTACACTGCTTTCATAATCTTTTATGTGTCTTTTTTTCTTTCCAACACCTTTGGGTCTCTATTCTCCCTATTGTCCTTATACGCTTTATATGTGTTGAGAGCACAGGATCTGTGTGCACTATGTGCTTTTACTGCGACTGACTGTTTTTTGGGTGTGCTCTTATATGATATCTTTTGTAAGTAGTGCGTGTCTGTTCCACGTCCCCGTGAGACAGCCCTGTGACAATCTCTTGGCACCAACTCTCATGTTTACGGTCCCCACGAGACAAAAGAGTCTTTTAAATGTCTACCAAGAACTTCCAAGAAGATCACGTATCGTCGCCTTGCTTTTGTTTTCCAGGATTTCTTTTTATAATAGAGAGAAATGTCTACTAAAAATGTGACTAAAAACATTTCAGGTCAGAAAGGGGCAGATTTAAACAAAGAAATAATAAATATTCTTCCTCTTCTTCTTCTCAAGGATCAGTCATCACCTTATTTTTTCACTCATCACTGTTATTTCATTGCAGACAATTTGTTTGGGATTGGCTCCAGCAGACCCCCGTGACCCTGTAGTTAGGATATAGTGGGTTAGATAATGGATGGATGGAAGAATATGAATATTATTTCTTCAGTTACAGTCAAATTATTTTTATTGTCATTATTCTTATTGTCAAATTACTTCTTCATTAGGCATTTTTTAACTTTTTTAACTTCTGCAACAGCAATCTACACTTTTGGATAATGATGTGCATTGTCTGTTTAGGTTATTTTAGCCTGCTGGTATAAAACGAAAGAGCAACTGTTGCTTGCCTGCTATAGCTGTGCTGAATACATGTCCTTATAATAAAGGAAGCTTTTGCCCAATGTAATTCCATGTTTCATGGAAGAGAAATCTACGTAAATGTAGTATCAGAAAAGTTACAGTGGAATGTATGTCACAAAAACAAAATCTAGAATGAGGTACTATGAGATTATAAAAAAGAGTTTACATCCTTTAAATGACCACAAGAAAACTTTAATAGAGAATTGTGAGCAGCTTACCACTCTTTTTTAGTATAACTTAGCTCATGGTGATGTTGATAAAATTTAAGCACAAAAGAAAACAGCATAGTCTTCATCATGCGGTATAGTGCAAAGCAAATTAATCATAGACACATACTGTGTCTTACATAACATAATGCATATCCAATCATTTTTTGAATCTTTACAGATATCCTGGAAGCATTGGGCACCATTTGAACCTGAATAGCCACACATTCAAATCAAGGGCATGCATACACACTCATTATGGAAATGGTATTTGCTGAATCGAGTTGTGATTCATTAGTACTAACCACAGAGCCACTGTACCTTCTTTCTATACAAGTAAGCTATCATAAGCTGCATTTAACTTTTAAAAATGCAATATGTTTATGTCACCGGTTTGAGTGTTAACCTTGGCAAGGTGTGTTGTAAGCATATTAGATCATCAGTGATGATGGCTCCAAGAAATGTATGCATTCAATGAGGGTGGTATGTTCACAGCATCCGATCTACAAAGTAATTGTGCAGTACATGTTGTTGTGAATGAACTATGTTACAATTTTTTATACTCTTTTGGAGAGTATTTTTCTTGATTTTAATTGACTTTTTAAGGTTTCTGTGGTCACTAAAGTCATTTCCGGTTCCCACAACATCATGGATAAGTGACTGGAAGTCAATTTCCTGGTCATCTGAGAATGCAGATTTTAAAAGAGTTGGTGTATCTACTGTATTTCTTTGTAAAGTCCTCCTTGTTAAAAATTATTTTCCTCTGACATACTGACTACAAACTTAGATTACTGTCTGGGGTTTCTCATTTAGTGAAAGTGACCCTTGGGTTATAAACTTTGTCCAATTATTTTTGACTTTGATCTTATCTACTGGTCCTTATCCTTTTTCATTACAGCTTTTCTGTAATGAAATAGAATAGAATTAAAGCATCTTTTTTCTTAGTTCTCAAGTCAGAATTTTTCTGCAACAACCTCTGCCTATTTGGTATAGAATGAAGAAACATTTCTTTATGAATGCTGTGTGGGAGTTTTTTTGAAAGTGTACAACAATTTGTTTTATAACTCATAACTTAACACTTCTTGTCAGAGAAGCTTAAGCCAATGCATGCTTAAATTGAATCAGTCATTGATGGCATGTAGTCTTCAGGCCCGAGAAACTGTATCCTTGGTCCTATTTACAGTTTGGAGGAAGTATGAGTAAGCAGTCAGTTCCTCACTTAACCAGGCCAAATGCAGAAACCATTAATGAGGTAGCTTGCACATACTTAATTAAATTTTTTTAAAACTTAAACTGATATTGATTTGTTTTGAAATATAATAAGTACTGTGGATCGGAGAAAACTAAACAACATCATTGTGTTATAAATAATGTGTGATGTCTTTAAGTTTTCAGTTTATAATGTGGCCAGAGACTATCCCAAGGGCAGAACTCTGCACAAGCAGGAACCATCTCTGGACACAGCACTAGCACACATAGAGTCAATTTAGAATCACCCGTTAAGCTAAAACATATTTTTGGGAATGTAGGAGGAAATTCAGAGTACCTTGAAATAACCAACACATACATGTAAAGCATGTGCAGCTCCGCACAGACAAGTGGCAGTGCAAATTTAGCCCAGGACACTTGAGCACTGAGGCTGTTCACTTTTCCTGGTAACATTACATATGGCAAAGCTATATAAGGGGAAGGGCCAGAACAATCCAAAAATAACCCTCATAGTAGTTCTGCTTAAATCCAAAATACCTTCACCTGGAAGAAGGATATTGGGACCCATTTCTGGAGGTAGACCTTGGAGTGGTTTTTACTAGTGTAACACTGATGTCTGAGTGACCTACATAGGCTAGTCAAGCTCATTCTGAAAAAGCTAAATGGAACCACCGTGTGTTAATAACTGGAAAAAACTACTTATTCTTGTTAGTAATTTTTTTTGTACCTTAGATACATTTTTTTTCTTTTCTTGGGGCTTTAAGATTTCAAATGAAGAATTTACAAGCTTCATTTTCATGAATTTTTAACTTAACATTTTTGTTTGAGAAATATTTAATTATTATTGTTTATTCTTAAGTGCATCAGGCCACTATTTTAGTATTTCAGTGGGTAGTTAATCAGTCACTAGGAAGCATTGCATGGGTGTTACAGACAATCTCATGTGATGCATCACAATTCACATCATGAATAACTTCCAACACAGGACCATTAGTTCTTTGTCCGAGATCACGGATTTGAACTATCAACAAGTGTTGGTTTAGTGCTTTTGTGATGCATGGATGCCTGTAACTATGGGCACCACTTCATATCAAATCAGCTAGTAGTTCGTAACTGTGGATGGACTAGGGCAAACGAGAACACAGCAACTAAGATTAAGGTGCTAAAAGCGGAAATGTGCATATGTATTTAAAAACGTGTGAAAAACAGGCAAGGCATAATCAGTGTTAAATAGAGTTATCTGGAGTGCAATAATAAGTGCCATAAATAAATAAGTTAAACACAGTTAAAATCAGTTGAACCAACAGATTCTCACATTCCTCTCCCCAGAGCAGTAATCTGTCCTACAACAAACCTTGGAATACAGTCCGTGGATGGAGCCCCACCACCTCCATCACCAGAGGACAGACAATGTCGCTAGCGACTCTTTGATCTCTTCATCCACTCCATCATTATGCTGGTTGCCACAAACACTCTAGCCCACAATTCCCGTTGACACCATCACATCTTCTCTACTCCTCTTCAGCAGACTCAGCTTTTCCATTTCTTTTCATCTTGCCATTTCTTTCATTTCTGGTTTTCCTCCTCTAGTACTTCCACGTCTCCCTCTTTATATACTCACACACCCTTAATCGCCACTGCAGCTGAAACCCATCAATTAATGCCTCAACTGCTAACATGCAATTATCTTGTCATCTTGGTCCAGGTTAATATGCAAGTAAGCAGTATAAAATAATTTAAAACCAATAAAATACAAGTCAATGACGCAATCTGATACGCATATCTTTCCACATATCTGTCTTAGTGTTTTAGCTCTGATTGAATTATTGTGCTGTTGTCAATGACTTCTGACCATTCTTGTTTTACTCCAATAATGGTTAAGGCCTCAAGTGTTTGATAGCAATCCATAGTCTATTTAAAAAAATTTATATTCTAGTTTTTGTCTTGAAAACCACACACGTCTCCTGACCTGTCACTAGTATCATCCAATAGTTGTTTTTTGTTAATTTTTTCAGCAGGCAAGGCAAAATGGCAGATGGAAATTAAGATTAAAAGGGAAGCATAGATCATCCATGTTGTGGTCCAGCTTTGAGAATCAGATGTAGCATAACATTGTGAGAGCTAACCACAGACTGTGCCAGTTTGGCACCAGGCAACAGTGAAATAGATCCAGGGATACAGATTTAAAATTGTTATAACATTACCACCCACAATATAGAGTAGGAAGGTCATGAACTTTGACAGTTGGGCAACAGGCACAAGTGGGATGAATCCAGCCTTATGGAAGTATAATAGTTATAATCATAAATAAAGCTAAAGGTCATGCTTTAAAATCACTTTTTGCCTTTCAGTAATACCTCATTTTTGCCTGTAAACATTGAACATGAATATGTAGGTTCCCTCTGCAGATACAGATAATGGCAATTTTGCCATACCTATCAATACACTTTATACCCAAGACCAAACATTTTCCTTGCTAAAAAAACATTTGATTCACAGAGGAAATCTGTGTATATATCATTCCTGCAAGTGGGTTTAAATTAAATTCAACAAATATGTCTAAAACACAGTGTGCTTTATTGTAAGCAAAGCTGAAGGTGGTTTTCAAGTAATCCTTATACTCTGCTTGAAAGGATAATACTTTCTTATAAATACAATTTTATGCTGAAAAACAAGCTGGAAAGATAAAGGAAAAAGAAAAGGTTAGAATTAAAAAGACAATAATTTATGAGGTCATCAGAAAAATCTCAGTGGAACAGCTGCGCGCTTATCTTCTTACATAATATGCAGTTAGGATCTCAACTCCGGTACAACTCTTTTAGAACATAAGGCCATGATATGCAGTAAGTATAATTACTTAACTCTTCAACAGACATTCTTGAACAGTTCTTTAGGTTGGTTCAGGTTTTACATAATGCCTCACAGGAGAATTTACATAAAACATGAACTCATTTCAACCTTACAGGATGCTGTCAGTCCAAAGAAGGAAACTAAGGATTGGGCCAGTGTACCAAAACGTAAGTTGATCCAATTAGAAAAGGGCCCTGAGTCTTATAGAGCAGGTGGTGGGTCCCAAATAACATAAGAATGCATCCAGTTTGTTGATAAAATACTGAGAGGAGTACATGTCAATTTCATTTTAAAATTCTGTGACCATTAAAGAAAATCATGACCAGTTTGCTGGCAAATGGACCCTGCACCACACCCCCTATTCCAGGGGTTCTCAAACTCGGTCCTGGGGGCCCACTGTGGCTGCAGGTTTTTGTTCTAACCAGATTCCTAATCAGTGACAACACCTGATAACTCTGATTTAACTAGCTGGTATTATTTATCTTTTATTCTACATTCAGAAAAGCACAGCAACATGATTTTTACATTTATAAGAAACTTAGAAATATTTCTGTTTTTGCTATAAATTTAAATGCTTAACTCTCTTTTTTTTACATTTAGCCCTTTGTCTGTGCAGTTTGCTCCCTTCATTGAATCTTCCATCTATCCATCCATTTTCCAACCCGCTGAATCCAAACACAGGGTCACAGGGGTCTGCTGGAGCCAATCCCAGCCAACACAGGGCAGGAACCAATCCCAGGCAGGGTGCCAACCCACCGCAGGACACACACAAACACACCCACACTAGGGCCAATTTAGAATCGCCAATCCACCTAACCTGCATGTCTTTGGACTGTGGGAGGAAACCGGAGTGCCCGGAGGAAACCCACGCAGACACAGGGAGAACATGCAAACTCCACGCAGGGAGGACCCGGGAAGCGAACCCGGGTCTTCTAACTGCAAGGCAGCTGCGCCACCATGCCGCCCACTCATTGAATCTTCATAATGACAATTAAAAACAAGCAGAGCAGAAACCCAAGCAAACAACACTCAATCGTGAAAGGCTGCAACTACTTTAGTGTCAGCCCCACAAAGTAGTAAATAATGGATTAATTAAACAATTAGAACACCTAGAAAAGTAGAATGACAATCAAGATGAAAATACTGTTAAAAAGAAAAAAATACATATAACTGCTTAGTATATTTTAATACTTTTTTCTTTAAAACCAACTTCGTTTTCTAATTTGTATATTGTTCCCAAAACAGGGAATCTGGGAAACAACAGTTCACTTAATTAGCACAGGAGTCCAATTAAAAACAGAGGCTGGTTGGAACAAAAACCTGCAGCCACAGTGGGCCCCCAGGACCGAGTTTGAGAGCCCCTGCCCTATTCCATAGCCTAAGACAAGGTTGAAATTGTTGCAGTTAACCATGTGTGATGCCCAGGTTGCCCACAGCTGGCACACACCTCTTGAACTGAGGTCATCAATAGTCATAGACTGAGGGTGGACTGGGCAATGAGAACACAACACACCAAGCGATGGTGTAAAAGTGCACATTGCTGCTTACCTACAGTACAAAGTGGCCAATGACAAAGTGCAGTGCACTTTTAATCAGTAAATAATCCTCAACAGAAACAGTCTTCATGGAGGTTAAAATTAAATAATAAATAATCTAAAAATGATTATTTATTTATTTTTTAAAGAAAATGACATTGCCTACAATCAAGTCAAACTTAGACAACAAATGACTTCATAGTCAAACTAGAAAAAAAGTAGAAAAGAAAAAAAAAATCAGAAAGTTAAAAAAAACAGCAAACCAAACAAAACAGAATTCAAACCCCACTCAAAAGGATTATTATTAAATAAATACAATTAGGTTAAATACATTAAATTGGGAAAAAAGTCAGGAATGAAACTTCTCAGTTCCCCAGGTTACCTAACAGGTATGCTCGACTTATAGAAGAACCCTTGTACCCAAGTCAAGTGAACTTTTTTTTTTTAATAGTGAACTTTTAATGGTATGGTTACTTATTTATTGATTGTTAATTTTATTGTGTGTTTTTAATGTCCTGTGTTTTTAAAGAAGGGCTTTTGTAGTTATATTGTGGGGTTTTAGAGTGTTTTTTTGACTTTAGTCCAGGTGCACTGTGAGTGTGCCATAGATCTTGGCCACCAGTTGCATGGGTTGATCTGGCTGTGCATTCCTCTTATGCATCTGGCAGCTTATTGGGGGAGGAATGTAGTAAAGCGTATTTGGAGTCGGTAGCAGTGTATGAGTTTTTTTTTTTTTGTTTTAAACAAAAACAGTGAGGCAGTGCAGATCCCGTGAGTGTAGATGTGTGAGAGAAAAGCCATGTGGCTGCTAAGATTCTTGATGAAGGAATTGGCTAATTGCATTCAACATGCTAACAAGCAGTTGATGCAGATGTCCTTCATCAGGTCTCCGTAGATCACAATCACTGGAGATAAAAGGAGTCTGTCTGTAAGTGAGGACAAGAAAAAAACAGAGGAAGTTTGATGAAGGGAGACCAGAGGAGGGGATCAAATGTGAGGCATTGAAGTAATCAGGGGAAACCCTAAGATGGAGGCACACATGAGAGTGAGAGGCCCTGCCAGGGTCGATCAGATTGCTCCAGCTCTGTAGTCAAGAGCAGGAGCAATCAGATACTGTACTCCTGGAAATCCTGTTGACACAAGTGGAGGCAGTAGGAAGCCAGTAATGTGCTTGGCGCATCTCAGAGTATACCTAAGAAAGGCGGTCAGGATAGAGAGCCAGTGAGGAACCACATTATCCCCGGGAGATGGATGAAGAAAGGAAGATTGTGCAGCACATGTATGGAGATAAGGGCTCATCTTACTTGATTGTATCCTTGGTTGTAATGGATTATTTATAATTGGTACTTATTGAATTTTAAGTTTCTCCCCGACACTGTTTTTATTGGAGTAATTATTTATTAAGATTTTGCACTGCACTTTTGCACATTGCTTTGTTTTGATTGTAAAATAAAAGCACTACTTGCACATTTGTGCCTACCTCTTCTTGTTATGTGTCCTCATTGCCCAGTATGTCTCAGTTTCATGAGTATCGATGACCGGGGGAGTGTGCCAGCTGTGGGCAACCTAGGCATCACACCATGCTTAAATATTGAGAGACCAAAACCCCACTCCTTTGAACTTTCCTAAATGTGATAGCTTCAAGTTACTTTTACAAATGCTCATTACTCCAGGCTGTTAAACTGTCAGGCTGAGGTCAAGTGTGAAAAAGCGCAAACTCAAGTACTCTGGAAAACTCAGACCCAGGTTCAGACCTGATAAGAGTTTACTGAGTCCACTTATGTGTGAAAAAAAAAAAAACTTGTAGAAACTCTCTTAATGTTGAGGAAGCTTCACACAAGATATGGTAACATGCAGGTTAACTTGTCATAACTCAGTCTATAATGTGAAGTCTTCAACAACCATTTTCAGAAAGCAGAGGAGTATTTTTATTTGCTATAAAAGGTTATATATTTGAAAACTGACTACAAATTGAACAAACAGTAAAATAAGCGGAGTATTCTACATCCCAGCCAAGAAAACTGTTAAGCCATTAATACTGACTATAGGTTTGTTCCACCAAAAAATACATTTATTTTTCAAATGTTCAGACTGTAGGAAAGCAGTGATTAAGCACAGATCGTGAAGCACTCATCTATGCAGAATCCAGAAACAGTATATATGTAGTTGTACATATATTTGGGTTCATACCACTTGGCTATTTTTCATATATTCATCCATAATAATGACAATGAATTTATCTTTATGAATTGGAGTACCTTTTTGGCAAAACTATAAATAATACAAAGAATGATTTGGCCAAGGTAGTTTTTGAGCCAATTTTTAGCAAAAACAACTATAATTAACCATCTGTCACTGGTAAAAGTTGTCAACATGGTAAATTATGATGTGATCCTGTGTTGCAATAGTGCAAATTCAACTAATTACCTGCATTCAGTGTGTAGGACACATTATACAAAATGGCTTACTGCATCCAGTGTAAATATTGTTGCATTGTGAAAGATTTATAGATTAAGATATAGATTTACTTAAGGCTCTTTCTCAATCACAGTTGTTACATGGTTACATGTCAGTTGCCTGTTCCACAGCACATGCTGCCTTAGAATGGCAAACATCCTGCACAGTCAGTTTTCTTACTTCTCCCTTCTGGCAAATATTTCTATTCACAGGTTTTATCATAAAAACTATTGAATTTAAGCCAAGGGATGTTATGCACAAATTATATAACGCAGTAGTAAGACCACATCTGGAGTATTGTGTTCAGTTCTAGTCACCACTGTACAAAAAAAAAACATTGAAGCACTTGAAGCTGTGCAGAGGACAGCATCTAAATGCATAACCAGGACTTGAGGAAAACTCTGACAGTTTCAAAAAATTAAACCTTTTAGCATCAAGCAGAGGAGATTGCATGGGGACTTAATCCATATATTTAAAACCTCAAAGGCTTTCATAGAAAATAAGGCATTGACATGTAGATGCAGCACCATTCTTTTGGCTTAAGGGTGAATCACATACTTGAGGAAATCAATGGAAATTAAGGGGAAGTGCATTTAAGACTGAAGACAGGAAGCAGTTGTGGGACTCTGGGACAAACTACCAAGACATGTAGCTGAAGCAGAAACCTTGACAATCTTTAAGAAGAATCTAGATGAGATGAGACAACTTAGCTATTAGCTAAACAAATGGGCTTCATGTACCGAATAGTCTCCTCTTGTTGGTCAAATTTCTTAGGTTCTATGTTCTTATAAAGTTGCTGAACATTCAATCAAAAGAATTCAATATGATATACTCCAGTTTGTGTTGTATAAACATATATATTGTTACACATGTGCGACTAGGAGTGAGCTGAATGGACCAAGTGGAGGTGATTACCCGCCAGGCCAGGGGGTGGCGGGGTGCTCTAAACCTATTTCTGTTATTTCTGCAGATCAAATACGGGAAAACCTGTCTGATCTGACGTCACTTTCGGTTCCGGCACACAGACTGACGTCACTTCTGGTTCCGGCACCCAGACTGAAGTCACTTCCGGGTTACAGACTATAAAATCCTCCATCTTGCCTAAGTCAGTTCATTCTGGGAACTCAAGCAAGCAACATCATTGTGTTGAAGTTAAATCTTTTGCAGCCAGGAACAATATACGGGTGGATGCCCCAAACCTTTTTCAGTGTGTTGAGACTCATTCTTTCACAGTGGCGTAGTCGGCAGGCTGGCCTCCTGGTGGAATCAGAAGCTAAACCAACATTATGTCTCAACACAACATCGTGCTGGATCACTAAATACCTATCAAGTAGCAGAGTACCGTTCTTGTGTTGCTGAGCTGGGGTCTGACGGTGTGTGTCTGGGGGATCTGGAGTATGTTCTGACCCAATTCTCCTTAAAGAGAACCTGGGAGCATAGGCAGAAGACCTACAGACGAGGGCCAGGTTCTGAAAGGAACACAGTGGAGACCTATTATGGGCTCTCGAGGATGGGGACCGACCCAAAGAAACCCACAAAGAAAAACTTCTTTGAGAAAGGTGGGGATGCCCTGGGTCGGCAGGTGAAGGAGATAATGAATTGGGAATACAACCCAGAGAAGTCCATCCAAGAAAAGGCCATGACACTATGGCAGAAAGTCGGGTGTTGGCTATGGCCACATAATAAAAATGCCCAAAAGATTGTAGAAAAGGTGGCCTGTGCAATAATAATAAATGGCCTACCCACTAAACTCACCCAGCTGACCTGGGGACATTCATATAATAACATGGTCACCCTCGTGGGGATCATTAACACCTTGCGGGAGGAAACCTACTTGGGGGAACCAGAACGGAATCCCTGTGAACCCAGAGGGAGTTGTGCCACTAATTTAGAGTCTTACTCTTACATTGCGGAACATGCTTTGGAAAATTCCAATGCGTGGCGGAGGGCTTTGCGAGGTGACACGAGGGTCTGCTGAGAAATGCAGAGCAGGGGGCAGAGTGCTCCTGCTATTCCTCTGGCCTTTTCTCATACGGGAGAAGCGCTGGTCAATGGCTTTAAAGTATCATCTTTATTTGACTCTGGCAGTAACATTACCATTGTTGCTTGCCATTTAGTGTTGCCACAACAAAGGTTAAAAATAAAGACCCGTCTAACCTGTATTTATGGGGACGTCCAGTCGTACGAGTCCGCCCACTGTTACATCTGCCAAAACGGCGTTATGAAGAAAATAACAGTGGCGGTGCACGACAATCCTCCATTCCCCTTGATACTGGGTAGAGATTGGTCAGATAAAAACTGCGGCATAACACTCACTATCCCTACAAAAACACTAGGTCTTGTTATGGACGCTGATTCTGCATCCTCAGCTACCTCCACGACGTGTACACAGCCGGTAGGGGAACAGAATGCGGCCTTAGAGAATGATGTGGAAACAGCCGGACCGTCGCAGTGCGATAAGCCATCTCCAAGCGCTGCGCCGGTCCGGTCTGAAACCACACCCCTTGAGGTTGAGTCTTATCCCCTCAGTCGTCTGCAGCTTCAGTTTAGGCAGACACTGGCTTCATTTAAAAGGGAGCAATGGAATGATGACTCCCTTAAATTTGCGAAAAATGCAGTGATCTTAGTAGATGGCCAGAGCACAACACATCCCATGCCACAAGGTCCCCACTTTGTATTAAATAATGACCTTTTATATCGGGTGGCAGATCATGTAGGAGGGGTGAGGTCACTGCTCTTAGTTCCACGGACTTACCGGCGACAAGTCTGTGAACTAGCTCATACCCACCTCCTGGGAGCCCATCTGGGTCCCGAGAAAACTTTAGAGCAAATCAAACTCCAATTTTTTTGGCGTGGGATTAATGAGGAGGTCCGCTGCTTTTGCATGTCCTGTCCAGAATGTCAATTATGGCAGATTCCTAGAAGGGACCGTGCTCCTCTAATCCCTTTACCCCTAATTGATGTCCCTTTTGAACATATCGGGGTTGACCTGGTGGGACACCTACAGCCTTCAGCCAGAGGACATAAATATATAATGGTCCTGGTGGATTATGCCACCTGATATCCTGAAGCTGTTCCATTACGCTCAGCCACTTTCAAAAATATCGCACAGGAGTTGGTAGGAGTATTTGTGCAAGTCGGAATCCCAAAAGAAATCCTGACGGATCAAGGGACTCCATTTACCTCGGAGACGTTCAGGGAGACAGCTAAGTTACTGAAAATAAAGCATTTAAAGACCTCTGTATATCATCCTCAAACAGATGGTCTAGTCAAGAGGTTTAATCAAACTCAAACAGATGCTACGCAAGGTAGTCAATGAGGACGGAAGGAACTGTGATCAGCCCCTCCCCCTTGTCCTTTTTGCATACCGGGAAGTCCCACAAGCCTCCACGGGGTTCACACCCTTTGAATTATTCTATGGACGACAACCCCTGGGTTTATTGGATATATTAAAAGAAGGCTGGGAAGAGGAGGTCCTTTCCTCTGTAAATATACTTGAATATATCGCGCAATCACACGATAGATTTGCAAAAATTAGACCTATCCTACATTCTCACATGGAGAAGGTGCAAGCAGCCCAGGCTCGTTGTTGTAACTGTGGTGCATCTCTTAGGGAGTTCCACCCGGGTGACCGAGTCATGGTATTGGGTCCTACCTCACATTCCAAATTACTGGCTCATTGGCAAGGCCCATATGAAGTTAAGGAGAGGAAGGGTCTGGTCGAATATTTAATTATCCAACCTAATCGTCGACCTAAAGAGCGGATTTATCATGTCAATTTCCTGAAACTGTGGAAGAAAAGGGATCCCTTTTCTTTTTGATCATTAATTAAGGGCCAGTCATCAATATAAAAACAGACATGTCATTAATGATCATCTGGCTGATACTAAACATATAGTAATAATGCCCTTAATACCAAAAAATGCCTGTAGAAAGTGGGTTATAAGTGCACATTTATAATCACTCTTACATACTGAATTATCATCTTATAATTCTGACTGTCAGATTCTGAAAAAATAAAGTGAACTTAATTAATGTAAATTCTACTTATTTTATGTTTTTATATGACCATCACATTACTTTGTTCTAAAAATCATTTTACATCCCCACATTTATTTGAATATAATTTATAGGATATGTATCTCAGAGAGTGAGATATAATACGTTTCTCAGAGTCATACAAGTAATTTTAGGGAAAATAATGTAATCTCCTGCATTCTTTGGGTCACGATCTCACCCTTGGAGTTTTTTTTTGTTCTTGTTTTATTCTGTTTTTAAAAATGAATCTTACTATAAAAGGACTCTACTTTTTGTACTTCTTGTATATCGCTATGTTATGTAAGTGGATATTGACTTATTCTTATCAATTATTTTTGGTATTTAAAAATAGATAAAAAGATGAATGAATAATGTTTTTTCTTTTCTTGTATCTTTTTGTTTGACATCTTGTAAAGCACTTTGAGCTATGTATAAAAATGTGCTATAGAAATAAGTGTTTTTGTTGTTAGTAGGTTTTATACATGAAAGTGTGATTAAATTCCATCCATCCATCCATTATCCAACCCCTATATCCTAACTACAGGGTCATGGGGGTCTGCTGGAACCAATCCCAGACAAAACGGGGTGCAAGGCAGGAAACAAACCCTAGGCAGGGCGCCAGCCCACCACAGTAAATTCCATTATATCAACTAGTTAATCTCAATCCTGCAAATTTAAATGGTATTTTTAAACTTTTTATATGTCATTATTGAGCAGCATGCAGACACAGTGGTGCTCACTTATCGTTATTTTCACTACTGGCTCTGTAAGTGCATCTTTAGTGTTTATGTAATTTCCTTGTGCTTCTCTGATCACATTTGTTTCTTTCCATGCCCCAGGGACTTGCATGTTAGGCAAATCTACAATTCTAAATCACCCTATTTGTTAGTAAGTATACAGTACCTAGGAAAGGGTGAGCTGCCAGATGGCCTAGGTCTCCAGAACCTTGACTCCGTCTGACTTTATGTTTATCACTAAAAAGAACTGTTATACAAATAAACTGAATTAAACTGAAAAAAAACTGTAGTGAGAAGTCAAGCAAAATGACACCTTTTATTGGCTAACTAAAAAGATTACAATATGCAAGCTTTCGAGGCAACTCAGGCCCCTTCTTCAAGCAAGATGTCTGAAGAAGGGGCCTGATTTGCCTCAAAAGCTTGCATATTGTAACCTTTTTTAATTAGCCAATAAAAGGTGTCATTTTGCATGATTTCTCACTGCATTCATAATGACTAACAATGTACAACATCCAAGTACTACTGAAAAACCCACAAAGGTCTAGAATTTGATCTTGGCATCTTAACCAGAGTTTGTTATCTTCTGTGAAGGAACAGGACCAGGCTCCCTATAATTATAATATGCAGACATAGAAGTCTAGTCAAACAAAATAGTGACCCATATAAAAATGAGAATAGCTGGAGAAAAAGAAGAAGATCTAGAATGTCTGAATGTATTTGTAGCTGCTTTTTCTCAAAATTACCAAATATCAACAGCTTCAACTCAAAAAACGGGATTCAACAAAGGCCTGACATGCAGAAATGATTCCACAGACAAAATATCTTCGTTTTTAAAAGTTTAGTTAAGTTTTAAAGTAAAACAGTTCACACAAAAAAGGAAAATTAAAATAGCAAAAAAGGAAACATTAATGTTAAGAAAAGTTCAATTCTAAGCTTAATCTTGTTATATCTCAAATTGTTACTATTTACTTAACATTTCTGAACCATTTCAAAACTGTCAGAAAACTGTATGCTTATCCCATTTCTAAGTTTAAAATGGATCTTTTAAGTCCCTACGTACTGGAACCTGTTCTAAACAACAACTGAGCTTATTATCACACTGTTTCTCAGTTACAGTAAGAAGGTTCTATCTCTTGCTAACTTATAGGGGGAAAAGACTATACCATAAGTTATGACTATGAAAGAAATTTATGTTCTATTCAAATTAAGCAAACAATGAGTTTAACTCAAAACTTCAACTTTCTAAGATTGGCTCTTACAGTATCTTATCAATAACTATCACACAAATAGCACTACACTTGACATAGAAGTAATATGATTCTTTTCTGCCTGTGGCACAATGAACCGGTTCTTTATCATTGAACAGATATATGAAGAATCTTAGGAGTTATTCAGTACTCTCTGTATATGCCTTGTAGACTTACAGAAGGCTGTTGACAATTCACAATTTGGTATTATTTGAAAGTTGCTATAAGAATATGGATTTAACACTAGAATCCCTGAAGCCTACAGAAAAACGTGTAATCCTGGGCCACCTTAAATTCCTTCTCAGCTCTCCATTAGCCTCTTTTATTTTGTAAATGTGTTGATCAGCACAGGCAGCAAGCAGCCTGCTGTCCCATCCACCCCCACCGCCGCAGCTCAACTCGGGCAAAAAGTTCTACCAACTCAAGTCTGCTTATTGGGTGTGAGGTCCCTGGAGTTGTATCGGGTAAATAATATATTGTTATTTGGAATACATGAATTTCACATCTGTTCTGTATCTACAACTATCTATGTAAATGTAGGATGACAGGAAATGCGAGAAATGCAAGAAATGTTGAACACATACCTAGAACAGAAACTTTTCTCATGGTGTAGTCCTAACGACAAAATTTTGACATGAAGTGTATGATGTGTGAAGACTGAAGTCCAAATACCAAATAAACACTTTCACAAAAGGTACACATATAATAAAACAAGTGCACTTTTATTCAAGAATAAACAGAAGAAAAAAAAATTGGGTTAGGGTACGACACTGCCACGACCGCTTGGTTGGTGCAGTGGTAAGAACTGCTGACTCATAATCAAGAGGTTGCAGGTTCAATTTCAGGCACTTTCCAGAATTACCGTTTTGAGTAGTGAGCTGCTCTTATTGTTACAATTATACAATAAAAACATACATTTAATTTGAGTCTGTAACAGCCAATGTAAATTTATGGTGCTTGTAAAGGTTAGCATATTTTTTTTTTCAGTGTTATTCTCTCAGTCGCGTTCATGCTCCCCACGATCTGATACTGCTGTTTTCAAATAAAGATGTGCCATAACAGAGGTAAACTCAGATGAGGATGAGGATTTTACACCAGAGAAAAAGATCAGAAGCCCTCCCTGCAAGAAACGTCCACTCACAAATAAGAACAATGCAGCTGCATCAGGCGTAAAGGCAAAAGATGGCACCGTTTGGATGCAGCAAGAGGTCGGACATCATCCTGCCAGTCAGTCTGTCCCACACCTGTCTTTCAAAGAAACAGCAGGGTTTGCCGAGCTTGCCATGGTATCGTGCAAAGTTCTGTTTGTGATTATGTTTTATGATGGTCTTTATCTGAAAAATATTTATATGTTACTTATATAAAAGCCACATTGAATGTTATTTACCTATAATTATTTACTTATCTTCCTACATTATAAGGTCACAAGTAGACTGCAGAGCTTCCTGTGTTTGATCAACACAGGCATGCTGACAAAAGCTGTAGGTGGAAGCGCCTGTTGCACTTTATGCAACTGTTGTTACAGTTATGCCTTTGTCCAGAAATGGTTTCTCAATCTTTATGACCTTAGTTTCGGAAAGTCTTTCTCCTGTGGGACGACTGGGATCTTTTCCTGAATAAGGAGTGGCACTGCACATGTACAGCAATGCAGCACAGTGTGAATATTGCATAGAAGTGTGGTAGTTAAACAGGAGCTATGTCCTTGGATTAACCTTTTGGTTTGCCATTCAGTCTGCATTCTCATCCCTAAGGTTATAAGTCCTGGCTAAAAGAATGAGAAACTCAAGTACAAGCAACACAAATGAGATTACTGTGCAGAGTTTCTAGGCTCACCCTCTATCATAGAATGAAGAACTCAGAAATATAGGAAACCATTAAATTATAACATATGCTTCTTGGACTCAAAAAGTCAGTTAGAGAAAATTTTGGCAAGTATAGGGGATACCCCGGGCGCCTCCCACTTAACGCATACCAACTTAGGAGGAAGATGACTCTGGACATGCTGAGAAATTACATTTAAACTATCAGACATAAAAGCACTTTGGAGTTACCCCAAAGTACCATGACCCTGTAACGGGGACTTAGACAGTCTGAGCTATTAAGTGTGCAGTGTTTCCAGTGCAGACATCACCAGGATAACTGGATGGACAGTTTGGGAATTGGAGAGATGGATAATTTTAAAGAATAGTGAATAAAACTGTCCATTGCTCAATTATTTATATACCAGCACATTTCATATTTTGATTTTCTTAGTTTTTTAAATTTTATTAATTACATTAAGACTTGAGTGCTACAGTGTTGCAGTGGTAGTGCTGCTGCCTCGCAGTAAGGAGACTAGGCTTCACTGGAGTTTGCTTGTTCTCCCAGTGTCTGTGTGGTTTTCCTCTGGGTGCTCCTGTTTCTTCCCCCAGTCCATTGACATGCAGGCTAGGTGAGCTGGCAAAATTGGCCCTAGTGTGTGGTTGAGGTGTATGTGTGTGTGTGTTAACTGTGCAATGGACTGGCACCCTTTCCAGGGTTTGTTCAAGCCATGTGCCCTATGCTAGCTGGGATAGTCTCCATCAGACCCCTGCAACCCTGCTCAGTACCAAGCGGGCTTGAAAATGACTGACTGACATTAAGAGTTTTTGCTCAGTGATGTAAAAAGAAATTGACATTTTAGAACAATTTATAGAAAGTGAAAATAATCTGATTAAAAAAGTATTAATTTCCTTTATAACTGCAAGCCTAAATTGGCTCAGATGCAATATATTATCTACGTAGATTAGTCACACAAATGTTAAAGTGTGGGCAGCTAGTAGAACAGCTGCTTTGAGTTAATCTGTGAATACAAACATCCCCTCATTTCTTTTGTAAGGTCCCTCAGCATAGAAGAAATTTTCAAATCCAAGCTAGAAAATAAAGACAAATGAGCAATCAAAACAAACCAGAGATTTTATTACAGTAATATATACAAGTTTGAGGAATGGTACAATGCAATTTTAAGGGAATTAATTAAGTACCCTTCAGATCTCAGGGCTGTGTCTTGTACAGAAGTGCAGAAAATACAAAACTGCCCCTACAATGCTTAGGTCTGGCCTGCTATCTGTCTTAGGACACTTCTTAGAGAAGTTGCTGCAAGACAGACTGTGAGACTGAATAAATTAAAAGGTTCTTCAATTAATGATATTCAAGGATGAACAATCCAGAAAGCATTGTGTGACTCAACAATAAAATTGCAAAATCCAAGCTGTGAGGCATGTGAAGATGTGAAGAGCAGTATTAGACTGCCCTGATTTAGTCTTACCTGTGATAAAATCATTGCCATTTACCTAACAGCGAGAACTCTTTAAAAATAAAAATGATAAATGGTGCTCAAAAGGAATATGTTTTAATGATTCTGTACTAAACAAACATTTCATTGAAAAGGCACGTTGATCTAGAGAGAAACATAATTGTGGATGGTGCACAGAATTTAAAATAGTAGAAGTTACAGTTTCTTCCTCCCTTTGGAAGCAATAAGAGCTTAGTGAGGATGTCAGTATCTGTCAGTTTTCAAAATGCATTTACTCCTTTGTGTGATCTTACTTCTTATACTTAACTGAACAAGTTAATTGTCTTCAATTAGGACCACCACACACAGCTTCATCTTAACTAAAGGAAAATTAGCTCTCTGGTGAGTTACTCCATTTGCAGATTCCCAATCTGCAGAAAATACCTATAAATCCTTATTCCTAGTCTTATGATGAGAGAAGGCACAGGAAGCAAGATCAGAGAGTCGAGTGGTTTTAAAAAAGATAAGAGGATATCCAATAGAAAGTATTTATCTACTAAAATACTTTAGATCGTTACCTTTATAAAATTGTTCTTTGCTGTTGAATGACGGACAGGTACTGGAAATTGGCATGATAAAGACTCACAAAGCAAACAGGCTTTGAACTATAATGCTTAAGATTGTAGAATTAAACTTCAGCAGTCTAAGATAATTATGCATATTAGCATTGAGTGATTTCCAAAAATGACTTTATTCTTTAGTGCAGAATAGTGTTTCATCTTGAAACAGTTTTTTTTTTAAAACTAAATGTGAACTTTTTTACACTTGCAATAATACTTAGTTACAATAATTGATCAAAGTAGTAATTTTGGATTACTTGGGCGCTTCATGAGTATAGTGTTGTAGCAGGTTGAGAATTGCTGGTTCAAACAATTTTAAAAAACACTTTTAGTGTACAGTCTAAACTCATATACTGTATAACCTAAAATAATAACAACATCGTTTATCTTAATAAATATGTAATACGACAGAAAAATCAAAGCAACTCAGAAAAATAAATTTGAAAGCATTGGTTAAATGGGAATAACTCTCAATGAATACGTATAGCTTTAGTCAATTTTTACTAGCATTGAACTCATGCTTGAAGAACACTGCAGTTTTCATTAACTAAATCCACAATGAAAATATTTGTTGAGCAGGATTTTGATGATAAGGATGAAGACATTACAATGCAACTAATCAACATATTTTTCAGGTATACTTTATTCGTCCCCAGGTAGCAAACTACTGTGCTCCAGTAGCAACAATAAAAAAGAACACACTAAACTTGTACAGAACAATGCATATCAGGTGTGAATCAGTACTAGTTGCAAAAGCAATAATATAAAGTGCATGT
Organism: Polypterus bichir lapradei; assembly: GCA_026402145.1. NCBI lineage: Eukaryota > Metazoa > Chordata > Cladistia > Polypteriformes > Polypteridae > Polypterus > Polypterus bichir. The sequence continues at coordinate 58,619,842 of JANRMT010062808.1, read as the reverse complement.
TGCATTAGAGCGATAGATAATTAGTGCATAGTGTCTCTAGAGAGATACTGTCCAATGTGCCTCTAGCAGGGTGGAAAGTGTACAAAATCAAACAAGATATGTTACAATCAGATGACTATAGACAAAAATAAACTCCAACAGTAGAATTAGCCACTGTATGTAGTTGCTACAAGACTGCCCATCAAAGAGGGAATGGACAGCATAAGTCATCATCCTCTATTTTTCCCCTCCTCTTCCACTGAGTATAGACTCTCTTCTATAAAAAAGCTGGTTTCCTAATCCAGTCATTCAAGTGTTTGGTGTGACCTGAGCTTATGTTGCTACCCTATTAAATGACAGCAAAAGCAATTTATTAGCCAAAACAGGCTGAACTAATCTTCCCAACAGTTTGTCACATATTACAGGACTTGAGCCCCCTTAGAAAGGCTTTGTTTGTGCACAAATGTTGTGTTGTTCATATACTCAAAAATATTTATATTACACTTCCACACCCTTTCCTACAATCCTTGTACTCCAGAGTAGATGCTAAGAGACAGGAGAAACTCAATAACTCAAACTCAAATTCAACTTGAGTAAATGATATTAGGTAGTGAGAGAGAGAGTGGCAATAAACACAAATAACCAAATAACAATGGGAATCCCACATCTGATTACATCTTCTTTCACTGAAATGCTAAAATGAAATGTAAATGTAAATTTACTCAAGCTTGTTATTCAAAAATGTATCAGCCCTATACTGTACAGATATGCCCTGTTTCTTTGAGAAACTTGCAGATGGAAACAATATGTTCATTTCTTTAAAATGACGAATAATTATACAGTACAGGTGATTCAATTTATGTATGTTTCCTGAACACTTCTGTAATTAGATGTGGTCGTAGGCGATCAATGAGAAAAGACAATCACAAAAAAGGTCACGCTACTGTAAACTATATTGTTGCGATACAGATTGAGAAGTCTTTTTTTTGTCATTATGCTCTTTCTCAGTTTGCATCTAGTGAAAGCTCACAGACAGCTTTAAGGCTTGAATGATAAAATGTAGAAAGTAAAAGACAGAGGAGCTTACATCTGCAAGTGATATTTTCCTTTGAACCATAGACAGAAAAAAAGTAATAGTCTTTTTTTTTAAAGACACAGCATTAGAAAAATTAGCAGTAACATTTTTGGTTCACAGCAGACCTCTATCACTGAAATGTATTGCAAACAGGATAGAAAGAAAGCCATCTCAGTTTTAGACAGTAGTCATCCTCTTTTCTCTACATTCCAGCTGTTGCCATTGAGCTGCAGGTTTAGCTTTCCAAAGGTAAAGAGCTATACAGTGGTGTGAAAAACTATTTGCCCCCTTCCTGATTTCTTATT
>JANRMT010062808.1:58587898-58618083 GCA_026402145.1 Polypterus bichir lapradei | reverse complement strand
AAACATTTTGTGTGACAAACATGCAAAAGAATAAGAAATCAGGAAGGAGGCAAATAGTTTTTCACACCACTGTAGGTGTTTTAAGTTCTGTTATTTGTAGGGATGCTGCTAAATGTTAAATTCTGCATTATTATTTTGTGTACTGGTGAAATTAATTATTCTTCTTTGTATTGATCTAGAGTGTGTGTTTATGCAAGAACATTGGATGTCAAATGTTGCATCTTTATTTATCTATTGGATCTCTGTAATAATGTCTTCTGTTTTTGTACAAACAAATTTCCCAGTGGGATAATAAAGTTTACCTAACCTAACCTAACATGTCAAAGTCTGAAGTGTCTTTGCTAATCTTTGGTTTATAAATACACTTACAGCTTGTTAACACCCAAACAGGTCTCTATATACATTACAGAGCCTACATTTTGATTACTTTTTATTTGGATTACTATTTACCCTAACGTGTCTGTAAGGTTATCTATGTTGAAGTGAATGCAATCCAGCGTGCAAAATACATTGAAACACAATGCATATTCATGTTGTGCATTTAATTTTGGCACACTTTTTCCATGTCAAAATCTGAAAGAAATCAATCAAGTGATTCATGGCTTTTTAATCTATCACACAGCAGAATGCATTGTATTTCTTTCCATAAAAACATTAATCAAGCCAAAACTAAATGAAATCAAATGACCAATGAGCATCAAGAAGTGAGCTAAGGGGAGACAGCAGGCAGGGTAAGAGGCATTTCATTGACAACTGTATATTCTCATCAAAAGATATTTATTCTAAAATAAGTGAATCTTGTAAACAGCAAATCCCTTTAATATATTTGTAACTAGTAATGCACAAAGGTAGAAAATGAATCACACATCTTAAAATAGTTTTTTGTTGCTAAGCTTTCAAAAATCCAATCCAATGTCATCATCAGAGGAAACATGATTAGACATACAAGACTCAAAGGCAATATATTGAAAATGAGGGGGTGGAGGCGCATGGTGGGGCAGTAGGTTGTGGTTCATAGAGTGTTGGTGTATCGTAAAGTACAGAGCACATTCTCTCCAAATCAAGCATCAAAATAGCTCATAAACCTGCAAACATTCTGCAGCCTGTTATTTTCAATGCCAAAAGCAAAAATATCTGCATCAAAGACACAGAATACAGTATACAGTATATCATGCAGTGCCTGCCAAGTTTTATGCATGGGGCAAACATCTAAAACACTTGCAACATGCATACAAGAACATTGCAACGCTGTTAGAAGAAAGTACCCACAATCTCTGATATACACATATACAAGTTCAACTGGACACATATTTAACTGGAACACGGTGCAAGTAAAATTCAAGTCTAATACTAAAAGTGTCAGAGAACTGGCTGAATTGTGGCTCTCAAATGAAAACACCATTAACTGACGTTTAGACATGAACCCAGAATATGCAGGCTTAAAAAGAAGAACATCCAAATAATAAAAAAGATCAACACCTTCTGATCCCCACCTTATTGATCCACCTTCCTTTGCGCTCCCCACCCCCTCATTTGTTATATATTGCCTTTGATTTTTCTAAGCATAATCATTTTTCCTCTGATGATGACTCTTGGTTGGTAAAAGCTTAGGAATAAAATACTGTTTTAAGATATGTGATTCATTTTCTCTCTTTGTGGATTACTAGCTACAAATATGCAAACTGTATCACAGACCTTTGTTTCCATATATATATGTATATATACAGTATACATATGATATATAAATAATATTATAAAAAAAATCCCCAAACACACATACTGGAGAAATTCTGGAGATACTGGAGAGCTGTTGCCATCAATAACAGGCTTGCTTATATATCTTGTTTCATTCTTTGTTTGCTCATACAGTTTTCTGACCGTTCGAAATGGTTCAACTGTATGAGCAAACAAAGAATGAAACAAGATATATAAGCAAGCCTGTTATTGATGGCAACAGCTCTCCAGTATCTCCAGAATATCTTATGTTTAAATTACTTTTTTTCTGCCCTTTTTATTAAATATTCATTATTGTTAATTTGTTACAGTGGTTTCTTTTAATATTGCTTTGTCCATTTTATATATAGAAGGTAATTTTGCTATTCTGTTAATTATTGTCTCATCCAGGACCACCCAACCTGTATAAGTGATGGAATGCAGAGAACTATTAATTAAAGTAAGTTGTGCTGCTTTTGTTAAAGTTGAGATCTCTTTACTCTGGCTGGTTTATTTTTCTAAATTTTTTTTGAACAACTCTAGCCAAATGCTCATTAAAATGAGTGGTTCCTATTCTCTGTAACTGTTTTCCTCTCTCTTCTTGTGGCGCTCTTTCTGTCTTGCCTGGGAGCCCAGTTGTTTTCTTTAGGTTTGTAATTTTATTTGTGTGTGTCCAAGGAACACTCTGCTTAGTTGCATCGTACTGTCATTGTCACAGTGTATGATAATAACTTGGACTGTTAGCCTTGAAAGTGCAACCTAAAATATATCAAATTAACCTGTTCTGTTATTTTTTAGCATTTTTAAACTGTAAGCTGTTGTTAAACTCTCTATATACTACTTTTGTCTATTGCTTTTGCTATGTTCTCCGTTTTTTTAATTTTAAATCATACTGTGATTTTTATATAATTTTTTTTAAACTTGTTAATTTAGAAAGTAATCAGACCCTTTCACTTTTGGAAAACACTATTATTTTGTAGATTTAATTTTCAATTAATGTCATTTTTGCTCATAAATCTACACCTAATAATCCATAGTAGCAAAGTGAAAAGACACTTTACTAAAATCTCTTAATAATATGTAATATAATAATAATGTATAATAATAAGTATTCAGACCCTTTACTGCGGTACTCAAACTGTACCACCGAATGCATCCTAACAATGGGACTCACAAAAGAAGCCAAAATGTTGTTGGAAAGACACCCCAAAAAAAATAAGCACCTGAAAACTAAATTCCAGCAAGAAATCATTGCCAGAGGTGAATCTTGCCACCCCAGAAATTAATAAATGCATAAAAATGGCTAAACATATGCACAAAATGTGCAAAAATTAATTATAATTAACAATCATAACCCTTTAGTGTTATTATATCCTTTGTTTAAATAAAATCACAAAAGATATGGAGTATTGTGGTTGCAGGCATTTGGTCTTCTGGATAGTAAAAGGTGCAGTTGAGTTTGAAGTTTGAAGTAGTATGTGTCTTTTTAAATGCAGGTGGGCTTGAAAGTAGAGCCACGTTCAGGTCAATATTCCTCTGAACAGGTTACTGTAATGCAGAATCAGTGTTGTGAATGTGCAGGCAGGCAGTGGGTGAGGCAAATGAGAGCCACATGGAAGGAGCCATGGAACTTCAGGATAAATATTCCTTGTTCCTCCCTCTACCCGCCCTTTTTTTACTGAGTATTATGAAAGAAAACAAAAATTTTGTATGTTACAACATTTTGGCGATTACTTACTTATTAAATGAGAAGCTTAAGGCTGCCTGAATGAGGCTGGCTGTGCAGGCAGCAAAAGGTAAGGGCAAATGAAGTTTTAACTAAGATAAGATAAGAACTTTATTCATCCCGAGGGAAATTCTTATGTCAAATAAAAATAGTACAATAAAGATAAAGACAGCATATGCCAATTGTGCAATATACAAAAATATAACATATTATTATTAAATACAAATTAATAGTGTAGGTTATGAAAAGTGACTTAATACTTGTGCCTGAGTAAAATGAACTAGCTGCTTTTGATGACAGGATGGGACTAACATACTTATTAGAGAAAGCAATGTGAGGCATTCAGTACATGCACAGTGCATAAGTTTTCTGATTTAACAGATCAGTGAAACATATACTGTGTGAATATGGTGCCTCAGTTTTGTAGCCAATAAGTTGTATTCTTTTGTATTATACCTGACATATGAAAATCTGTTATGTGAGCTGAGTGGGCATAAATAAGACTCTGTACTACTATTCAAGGGCCACATCTTGATGTCCCTGCTCTGTTAATTCCCTAAGTACCTTAACTGTGCTGGGTTATCCTGTCTGATACAATATTATTCTTCTAATTGTGTCGCTTTAAAAAGAAGTAATGTTGGCATCTCTATTGAATAGAGTTTCCAATTGGTTATCAAATGTTTTTGAGAGACAATGAATGTAGTGATGATGCAGGTTAATTTATAGATAGGTAGGCTAATTGGTGAATCTAGGTTGGGGGTTGCTGTTCTTCTTGTAGGTTAATGAACACAGCACCCTGGGTTTCCCTTAATTAGGTAACCAAATGCCAAATGGTCATACTTCTCAATGCCATAATGAAATATTAAGGAAGTCAGAACTTCACACAGTATTCTAGATGTGGCTTCACCTGTCACTTAAATACTTTTATCATTTTTATGGGTCTAACACAACTGTTAGGAAAAGATCTCTACCTTTTGGAAGTGGTTCTATTTTTTAACCTTTTTAATCTACCTTATTATAGATAAATATAAAGTTGTATAATATAAAACATATATATGTAGAGACAGTAATATATTTTCAGATGGTGAACAGCTGTGGGGTTGTATCTTTCACTATTCTGGGCTATTAAATGCTTCTCATCATTATTTAATATGTGCGAAGGGGACAATATGAAAAGATGGTGAAGTTTACAAATATAAAAAAATGGAGAATGACATTTTCACATGTAGCAGAAAAACAAGAAAATTGCTACTTGATTACATTTTAATGTCATTACAATACAATACAATACAGTTTATTTTTGTATAGCCCAAAATCACACAGGAAGTGCCGCAATGGGCTTTAACAGGCCCTGCCTCTTGACAGCCCCCCAGCCTTGACTCTATGAGAAGACAAGGAAAAACTCCCAAAAAAACCTTGTAGGGAAAAATGGAAGAAACCTTGGGAAAGGCAGTTCAAAGAGAGACGCCTTTCCAGGTAGGTTGGGCGTGCAGCGGGTGTCAAAAGAAGGGGATCAATACAATACAATACACAGAACAGAACAAATCCTTAATACAGCATAATAATACAAATTTTAGAAGCACGGAGCAGAATTTAACTGTAGATGATATCCCATAATAAGATTTGGATATTTTTAGAGTCCTGGAGACCTCATCCATCAAGCTGCCTCGCCAATTGGCCATTCCACGGCTGAAACGTTGCTCGGCCAGCCAATCCGATAAAAGGACCCCTTTTTCCCATGATTCCTGTGAACCTCCATCAGGGATGACTTTACCATAGGCAGGCAACAACTTGGCAGGAGGGCCGTGGCACCAATTGCCACATTTGAGTATCGAGAACAGAAACAGAATAGGTGAGGGTTAGTAACAAATTATAACAATCATGTTACTTGATTCTTTTCATTGCTTATTTAGTTAATTTTTAGGCAGATATATGTGAAATATTATATACATGCATTTATTGGCCTTAAAGCATCCTTTGAATGGAGGATCAATTTTTACTAGTGTAACACAGCTCTGAGAATTGTCAATTTAAAATTGATATTGTTTATGTATTTCCTTTAAAAGGTTTGCAAAGTTACTTATATGTAAAAAAGAATTACCAGTCAAAAAGTCATTATCTCTGCATAGAAGGTGATTTAGGAAATACTAAAATCTACAAATCAAAAAACCCCATAACATCACAGAAAATATATTATAAATGAGCAATAATTAATTTTAAGAAGGAAAATCAGAATACAACAGGAATGTTATTTTCAGCCTTTAACATTTGGAACCTTCCATTAAAAAGTGATAGAAAATCCATTTTAAAACGTTGTAGGGCTTTTTAGAACAGCAGCAAAAATCTGAAGTGAGTGCAGAGTAGAAGTGGAAGAGAATTGATTTCCTAGTATGAAGCATTGCTCATTGCTCATAAAGCATGCTCTATAGATAAACTTCATGGTTGTCTCTGCTTTCATTTGGAAAGAAAGAATTATTGTGTTCTGTTTTCTGGACAGCAAAGAATCGATGTTGAAGAAAATGAAATACTCAAGGTTTCTGGAGACAGCAGTTAGTGGATGGCAAAAAGAATTTTTAAACTGAAGAGATGTCTCATGAATCCTGTGAAATGCACTGAGGCACCTTTAAAGTTTTCTTTTTTTTACAGTGCTGTGAATTGTCTTAAAGACATGCAGGCAGCTTTATTTATGGATAAGTGCTGTGTACTAACACACACACACACAAACACAAATGGACAAGAGAGGGCTCAGAGTATTTGTAAGGCATCTACTTGGTTAGAAATGACAGGCAGCAGGGAGAAGGTAAGATACACCTCTTTCTCTGCATGTATATACACACACTCCTTAAAATTGAGACCTGGGTTTATACATAAGTGATGTTGTTGTCTCTGCAATAGATGTCTGTGCTTAGCAGGATTGTCACAATATTGTAAGCTTTCTGAGGAACACTACTGACTGTATACCATTGCTTCAACTATAATGCAATAGCCAAGCTTGGCTATTCACCACAATATCAAGGGTCAGTGTCTAACATGCTGTCTGTTGAAATAGACATATTCTACTTTGTGGGTGAGGGTGTGATTATTTTATGTCTTTTAGATAAACGATTGAAGATTTCAGATCTCCTGAAAATTGATTTAGATAGAAGAAATGGATCATTCCAATCTAGGCCAATAAAGAAGCATTAATAAATATAAAAGTTAACATGCTATATTTATTTTTTAAATGATAAATATGCATGAAGAAACATAATAAAGAGAAATACAAGTTTTATTTTCAGACAACCTATTTTGTTTTGCTGAGGGATTTTAGGTACTTGAAAACTAATATTGGAATCCAAGGTTTGTAAGTACCAAAAAATAAAATGAAACACACACACAATGTACTCTATTCACTATCAACTAACAGCAGTGCATAGAGCTTTTGTGCTTCATCGTCTAACCTCAGTGAGTCTAAGTTGGCAGATTTTCTGAAAGTAGTAAACAACATTTTGCTTTACTTTTTCTCAACGACATGAATAACCTTGTGTGAGTTTTGCCAGTGTTTTTGCCAGAAAAAAAAATCACTGTTTCTATACTTTAAGCAACAATTAGTTAGAAGAACAGAGCTACATCTCTTATTGAGGCAGTATGCATTGTTGTAGTGTTGCGAAAATACTTAGATTAAAGAAGCCTTGAGTAATTCGTCCTTTATTACACTGACTGGTAGACACTCACTACGTGAGTAGAGAGGCTCTCCAAAGCAAATCTGATGAGTCTTAAGAGAACAGCTCCTGTTACCATTTACAAACAGGTGCATTTACATATAATAGCCAGTAAACATTTCAGTCCCACCAGTGAGCACTCAGATAAAAGGTCCATACTAGCAATACCCCTCCATCATTAAATAAAACTCAAAGATCCCAAAATAGTTAATCATTAAAAGTATTGTCTAAACATTTGGTTTACAGAATAAGACTTCTTATATGTTAACTGTTATCACAGAACAAAGCACAAAGTTTAATTTTATGTATGATCTCATTTCCTAATATTAAGTATGCTTCTACAAATTAATTCAGGATGTCCTAGCATAATAGGCAGCCAGTTTCAAGCATTCTGTTTACTCTTTTTTCTTACACAAGATTAATCTGCATTTAAATTTCATGCACCTATCTATCCAGTTGCTAAACCACTTGCCCAGACTGGCGTTTATCTCCACAGAAATGGCAGCAAAGTGGGAACAAACCATGGAAGCATTAACCTTTAGACTTACTAAAGTCAGGTTGTTTATACTGTATATTGTGTACACAGCAAATGTGATTGTTTTAACTTGTATAGTGTAAAAGTAGCTCTTAAAAGTGAATATATGGAAAAAGTATCGAGTTTTAAACTTTAAGCTTCGGAAAAGAACGATACATCAGGGTTATATTCTGGCACAGAACAATGCCAACTAACCCTGGAAACTGAATTGTTAACAGGAATTGTTAACTTGAGGAATTTCTCAGATTGTATGTGTAAAAGGGGCTTTTCGTGTTGTCTTCTATTGGTTAAAGTGAAAGAATTAATATTGGAACTAATTTATAAAATCAACAAACTGGCCAGGAAGGTCCAACATTGATCCTCTTACAGTGCAAGCCTCTTTGCACTATATCTCAGTTGCTTAGTGTTTTTTCCCTTGGTGGGATGTCTGTCTAGATGTCTGCTGGCATGGTATCCACATTTCCACTCCCTGCACACCTTTCCACCTGGAATGATGCTTTCTTTATTTAGCTGCAGAAGCTCTATCTTTGCTCAGAATGTTGGTGTAATTTCTGTCCATTCTTGTTCACTACCCAGTGGTCTGAGGTTTTTCCTTCAGTGAGACTCTCTGGAAAAAGCAAAAAAATATAGGAAATTTAAAATGAAAAATAGTTTGCTTGCATGAGACCACGACACTCTATCAGTTCTGTTTTTATCATACACACAACATAATTCTTTTTATTCATACAGTAGAATTAACACATTTAAATGTTTTTTTTTTTTTTACCTCTGTGCTACTTTACATAAGATAATCAAGATTTTTTTTATCATTTAATCTTTGATTTTTACATCAACTTGCTTTAAAGCCGTGGAAAGAGATTCTTAAAATTCCAAACATTATACTTTTTTGTTTACCCCTGAAGGTACTGTAAATCTGTTTGACCATTATACCATACAACACCTGATAATGTCAATAAAAAACAATTCTGATCCAACACCCACTACCAGGTGTTATTCGTTGTATCAGTTTTTGTTTATGCCCGAAGATATTTTGGGTGAACTGATCATTGTTAGACCTTATTTGGTAACTAAAAGTACCTTATAAATAATACTGCTTTGTTGACTAAGATGTACCTTTAAATTTTTCATGCATATTTTGTATTGATAATACATAACCTTTAGCGATTAGAATGTTTATTGCAATAGGGAAAAACAGAAAAAGGTCATTTGTAAGCCAAAAAAAGTATTAAAGAATGTAAGAGGAGCATCCTTCCAGCGGTATAGCCTTCATCAGGTGTGTTTAATCTAATGCTTTTATCAATAAAAAATGTTTAAAGCAAATTGTTTTATTATACAGTAATACTGTTCTAAATATATACAACCAAGTTTGTTGTTAAAAATCATACTTTTAAAAAATGTCCAGTTTTTCTTTTTACCTAGTGTTATTACAGCATGATGGTGACCAGTTCTGGGAAATATTACTTTTAAAAGTAATTTAATTACATTACTCATTATTTACAAAAAAAAAAACAACAAAATATGTTATATATTTATTTTTTTTATAAAATGTAATGCATTACAAACAGTGCATTACTTTTCGTTCCTTTTTTCCTGGATCAGCAGGAATAAACTTCAATAGTAACATTTGTCTGTTCTTTTTTTTTAATGTAACAGAGGCATTTTTATTTCAATAAAATAGGTTTTACAATAGGTTACTCGTTATTTTACAAAAGTAATCTAAGTACGTATGCGCTTTACTTTTAACATGTTTTTCCTAACACTGCTGGTGACTAAGAACATATTCTTACCTATTGGTTTACATTTTGTCACTTATGCCATATTAAGTAAAAAATGTAACCCACTTTGTTTCATAGTTGGCTTACTTGGGTTGTACATGACTGGAAATTCATTAGGATTCTATTACAAGCAATATGAGTGTTTTTCTCCATGAGGGTAAAACAAATACATTTGTTGTACACAGGCTGATAGCAAAAATGAAATTTTCCTAGATTTCTGAAATTTACAAACTTACTAGTTGAAATATCTGGCTTTGCCTCAGTATTGTAGTATAATGTGTTAAGGTTTGTGAGAAAATATTTAAGCATTTTTTAAAGGTTGAGCCTTTTATCACTGCTAGCGTAAAAGCAAGTGTAAGCTTGGCAAAACTCCCATTTGTGTGTTGCTCCTTCTATTGAACATCATGATGAAACCTTTGAAACTCCTTAAACTCTGTATGTTAGATTGGGTTAACTGTAACATATATGCAAAATGTTATGAACATTGATTCTGGATGGAGTAATGCATGGTTTTTGTGTTGATGGCACACCTAGTTCAACTTTGCAATTAAATTATTAAAACTCCATTAGGTCTGTATTCTGCGTAAATTGCACGAATGACAATGTAAACACAAAATTTTGTGAAAATAGATATAGCAATTTTTAAGTAAAGAGATTGTTTTTTGTTGGGCTCCCCATCATACCACAACCAAATCCCAACCCTAAACTTCCTTTTCAATTGAATCACTTGGAATGTAGCCTTCACCATAAGTAAGGCAAAACCTAGACAATATGCCAAATTTATTACCACCAGCTGCACCACTTTGGCATGATAACACCCATTACAAAACATTCCTCAATGGAACTAGTGAAAGGCCTTAAGTTGTAATCGGTTTGCAATTTCTGCACTAATTTGGATTAAAAATATCATGAACTTCAACTAAGTCATTTTTTTATTAAAAAGACACACAGATGTTTTTATGTTTTTTTTATACAGATAAGTAATCTCAAAGAGGTGTTGGTTAAGCTGATTGTGTGGTACAGCAAGTCCACAGCTCATGTCAAATGCCACTTTTTAAATAAATAATTGCCGCACTCGTGGCTTAGCGAGGGGGTGTGGTGGTGTGTGACTGAAGTGGTTCTTGGGGAATTCGTGATTTGGGCGCTTTTTCACCTAAGTGCATGGGTGAGAAACCGTCCGCATCCATAATTGTTCCCACGAGCCGCTGATTGCCACAGCTGTCACATCCCCATTATGAATAGAAGCCTAAGGCAGTTAGTGGGGAGGATGAAGTGAAAAAAAAAAAGAAAAAAAAAAAAAGAAAGAAACTGAGGTTGCAGGAGAGGTAGAAGGCAGGGAGTGGAAAGCTGGTGCATGAGTGAGCGAATGTGCTCTCTGTAGAGAAAGATGCAACTGGACAGTGAGCCCTAGCTGGGTGTTTGGCCGACACCTAAGGCTGTTGGTAGTGGTCGCTCCCGCTGAGCATTTTATGGAGGAGCAGGAGTGACCAGAAGAAGGATGACTGGCCGTGTAAGGCCGAGAAGGCAGCGGGAGTCGGGAAGCTTGGGAGGTTGGATTACCCAGCATGAGTGTCCTGGCCATTGGGGAAACCCAAGTCTCGGTCTGGAAAGTGCTGAGCCGAAGCCAGGGATTGGGAAGCCTCCAGACCAACAAGAAGAGCAGGTCCGCTGCAGCTAGGGTGACTCCCCTATTGTGGGGCCTGTTTGGGAAAAGCAGGGGAGCCGCCAGTAGTAGAAGAAGTATGCACCGGATTTTTAAAAGGATAGCTTCCAGCTGTTGTTTTAACTTCGTTGTTTTTAAAAGGTTTTTTTCTATTGTGTTTTTTAACCTCTACCTATCACTCGTTTTAATGGATTATTTATTGAGTGAAGGCTTTTTGAGACACTGCACTTTATTTATTTGAACATTTTGACTTTGTTTGTTGTTTTTTTTAGATAAAAGCACTTGGCACTTGTGCACCATCCCCTTGCTTCATTGTTGTGCCTCACTGCCTAGCTCATCGGTGACATTACCAACGGTGTAGGGTTCGAGAGCTCCCAAAAGCCAGACGGGAGCAGGGAGTGAACCCGCATCGTCACAGATTGGTAACACAAGATGGGCCCAGTAACTTTGACTGGAAGTATGCATATTAGTATGACCAGAACTACCAGGATAACATGTGGGAATGAAAAGTGGATGAAATTGTATTTTCAAACTAAATAAATTACAACATTATGTAAATGTATTGTTTTGCTTTCTTTTTTATTATGTTTATGTATGTTTTATATGTATAACATCTAAGTTTTACAGTTTGTCAGATATAATACTTAAAAAGTAACATTTTCATATAATTAAAAATTAAGTTAATTAAGTTTTCCTAATGCTTTAATAAAACAATCCTTCTCAAATTATTTATTTTATTTGCTTTTTTCTTCTGTTCACATTCCATGTTTTTTTTACAAAGGATAACAAAAATAAAACTGATAGTAACTGTATGTTATTGGCACATGCACATTTTTAGTAATGAAAAATTAAATGACAAGGAAGAGGCAGTACTCAAGTAATCAGTTTTCCATGTGATGATTGAATCTACAAAGCATTAAATGCAATAATATGAATAACACTTGTCACGCACGAGCGCATCGAGAGCAGTTGACGGATCCGACGCGCATCGCCGAACAGCTGGCCGGGGGACGAAGGCAGCGTATTAACCTTTCTCTCTCTTGTACCATAGAAAAGACGAAGCGACGCCGCCATAAACCAGCCCGGAGTAAAAACAGAACAGCACCTCCGGGTTCCCTTCTTCCCTCTGGTCCCCCGATGATGACGTCAAGCTTCCCATGCACCACCACGTCTACCCAGCAGCCATCACGCCTGATTTCCGGTCCCTCCTTTTAAAAGTGTCCCTCCAACCCTCCATTTTGTCTTTGTAGTTCGTTCATGCTTTCTTTTGTTATTGTGAAACGGCGAAAAGACCGTGTGTTTCAGTTTGTTGACAGTATACGGGGCTCACAACCCCAAACCTTTATGCGCTCTGTGTTATCCTTTTTTACACACTGTATATTAATATTAATATATATTTATTTATATAATGTAACTGTTTTTATTTTTAACATTCCTAGTTGAACCATTAATTTGTTTTAATTTAGCATTACACTCTCTGAAACCCAAGTACAGAGTGTTCTGTCCAAAGATGAGAGCATTATTTGGAGTGAACAATGAAGAATCGTTTTGATAAAATAAAAGATGCACAACCTGAGCAATCTCATTATACAAGTCTATATTGACTCTTAGCCCAAAAAGAGACCTATTGTCTATTGAAGTATTTAAAGGTTTGCCCACAAGACTGAAAAATAAATGACTCCATAACAGAGCTGGACACCAAAAAACACAACACACAGAAACACAGATTACAATTGCACACTAAACCATCGTACATTGGTAAGGGACTAGGAGCAGCAATCAAGTCTTTCTTTACGCAATTGAATAAATCTGAACAGTTTGCTTTTTAATCGGTTGTAATTTAACTAAAAAAAAACACATGAAGGTGTCTGTATGTTCTGAGAAGCATGTGAGGACATCCATAGCAAAGAGGGCTGAGGAAATTATCACAATTATACAAGTGCTGAAGGATATAAGCGAACAAAATAACAATAAACAAAAAAATATTTTCTTAAAGGTTGCGATAATCGGCTTATCATCTGTATATTTATAAAAAAAAGAAAATGGCAAATGATATTATATCTCAACATGGCTGCTTCAATCCTTCTTAAATTTCCTCTGGATCTTAACTCAACATAACATTTTCAAAAATACTTCCAAGAGCCTATGTGGAAGCATCTTAACTATTTCACAAGCGGATTATCAGTTAAATAGCACTGATAATCTGTGTAAACAATGACAATAAAGTCCATTCATCTTTGAAACCTTTTATCCCAGACAGCATCACAAGGATGTTAGAGCCTACCCATTCCACTAACCCTGCATGTGTTTGGACTGTGGGAGGACACCAAAGCACTTGGAAAACATGCAATCTCCATGCTGGACAGACCTGGGACATGGATACTGGCTTCCTTGTTGTGAGGAAGCAGCACTATGAGTGTGCCATCATGCTGCTCCAATCAGCACAGTAGCAGAGAAAAATGAAAAAAACAAGTAGAAATATTTTATCAGTTATTAATGTAAGATAAGCTACTTTATTGCTGTGTGTAACAAAGACAATGGGATTCTTTTTCAACATTTATTCTCAGTATAGTATAAAGTGCACATAACAGATTCCATGACATACATTACACAAAAAAATACATAAATTACTTTCTGTAGTAATTAAAATATTTGTTATTTAGCAGTCCTTGCAGCACTGGGAGCAGCCCAGAATAGAGTACTAGTTCATTACCGTGAAGTAAAAAATAATTACAATGATGAATCATAACATTCTTTATTTAGTTCATAATAGTCACATCTGTACTAAGCACATGTAAGAATGGAAACATAAGATGTTTAAGATGCTTAATATTTTGCTATACATGGTATTCTGCACTTCATGTAAGATGAAAATAAGTTTCTCATCTTACAGTTTGGGATAACTGTTGTAGAAGTTATTTTTTATTTTTTGCTATTTATAGTGAAAACCATCACCAGATGCTTTACAAATTAAATAACATGATTACTTTATTATTACAGTATTGCACACGGAAGATAGTAGATTATATAAGGAAGGAAATAAATAAGAAAGGGTTCCATTTCACAAGGCAGCTGATTGGCTTGACTGCTCATGGACAATAAGAAATGAATTGCTTTCACAACCTTATCTTTGGTTGCAGACATTATTTTTGTGATTGGTGTAGTCAAACACATTAATGGATATAAGCTTTAAGAAAACTTGAGTAAAGACAGATGAGATATCCTCCAAGCCACTTGCACAAAGTGATGGATATGTCTCAGTTCAATGAAAACACAACCTACATACACAGGATGTTGCATAATTCAGGACTGTTTAAGTTGTTAGGTCAAAATATCCAATAATGAAACATCTAAGTATGACAGTTAAGAAAACTGAGCCAAATTAGTACACACTTAAAGTTAAACAAAACACAAGAGACTCAATAAGACATTGTGGCTTAACAATGGACAAAACAGGTGCATTGCCTGTATTTATCAGTTGTCTAGAATTACTCGTAGGTATTGTGCTAAATGTCTGACTAGGAATTTATCCTACACCAAAGTAGGACATAAGAAGTAGTTATAAAGTGTTCTACACCTACTCCCAAGCTAGGAAAACAGCTTTTAAAGGAACATTTACTGAAACTAGCCACAGGTTTTCTGAAGCTGTTTTCACTATTCCATGGTTGCTTGCCGTGCATCTCTCTGTGATTTCATCCTTATCTTCTGTGAGGCTGTATTTATTCAGTGCCCCAGGAGTCTCCATTTTCCTTCTTGAACCTTAGCCTTCTTGAATACAGTGTTCTGTGTACCTGTGTGACTTTTTATTGTCAATCACCCATCCAGCCCCACCTATCTTAAGGGAAATATGCTGGCTACTACAATACAATTTGCGTCCATGACAGTCTGTGTGTTGATACTGTTTTACTGCTCTCGATTCACATATTTGTGTTTATCCACACTTGGAGCAATGATCCATATGTATCTGCTGTCAATCACACCAACAACTCCAAGAAAAACGGAATTGAATGAATGTAGCTTGCTATAACATTACCAAACATGGGGTGGTGGGGATATGCATAAATCTAAGTATTACCTTATGCATTGTAAGGGCATTCAAAGGGCACATTTCCCTGTGGCTAAGAAACATTACCAGCACTTTCATTTTGGCAGACAGTGCATGGTTTCCCCTAGTAAAGTGTTAACGTGACATATGATGTTTATTACAAATATTATTCCATCTCTGCCAAATCAATATGTTTTAACAAGTTCATTGTTTAGGACTTCCAAAACATCCAGCCTTTCACAGGATATGCATGCCTAAGTCTGCCTGAATGTCATCTACTGGCAGCTCCTAGGGAGTTAGGACAGCTCACAACGTCTCCTAAACACTGGTAAAGTTAGGAGAAGTTTCCTAAATTGATAAAATGCTTTTACCCCTACTCCTAAGAGTAGGATCAAATTTGCTGAGAATGTTTTCCTACTCTGAGAAGCTTGATAAATACAGACAGAGAACCTGAAACTATCTGAGGCTTGGT
This sequence comes from Polypterus bichir lapradei, assembly GCA_026402145.1. Classification (NCBI taxonomy): domain Eukaryota; kingdom Metazoa; phylum Chordata; class Cladistia; order Polypteriformes; family Polypteridae; genus Polypterus; species Polypterus bichir. Next base: position 58,602,453 of record JANRMT010062808.1, on the reverse strand, counting down.
CTGCTTTGTTAAAAACAACACTAAGTAAAATTAAGTTAGCCACAATTGCCCCTTGCTTTTATGAAAACTAGTCTCTTTAATGTCACATGTTAATGAATGTGTAACTATGTAATAAGTACTTCAATTCAGGTACTTGATTAAGTTGCTTTTTGCTTCTTTTGTTAGTTAGTGTTTTGCATAAAGTTACTAGATATAACTTGCCCTTGGGCCACCCTTGTTATACTTCTAAATATTAAAGGTCCTATATGCTTCTCTTAATATTCATTTCCAGATTTTTCAGCATTATTTAAATATCACTATAGAATAATAATAAACTATTTCTTTATTTTATTTTATCCAAGCGAGGTTCCTAGAATTAAGTAATTAATTGGATTTCTGCCTGCAGACTTTATTTGAAAAAAAAAAGTTAATGTTTTAATTCCATTGGCTGTAAGGCATTTGTTGGTGAACAAACATTCACTGATCTTGACTTTGCCAATGATGCTGTGATCTTTGTGGAGTCAATGAAGTCTCTGAAGAGATTAAGCAAGGAGTCTGAGTGTCTGGCCTTGCGAGTGTCCTAGATAAAAACCAAGATCCAGGCCCTTAATGACCTCTTGGGCACAGTTTGTCTGTCTGCAGAGAGAGTTTGTCGAGAGGTTTACTTACTTTCATGTCTCTGGTGACTCTTTCTAGGAAGTCAGTAGATGGATTGGAAGAGCTTATGGGTGCATGAGGTTGCTGGAAGGGGGTGTGTGCCACTTTCTGGTGCTTCCTGTTTTGCTATATGGTTGTGAGACATGGATGCTCTCCAGGGACCAGAGACAAAGACTGGACTCCTTTAGTACTGTGTCTCTTCAGAGAATACTTGGGTACCACTGTTTTGACTTGGTGTCGAACAAGTGGTTGCTCACAGAGTCCTAAATGAGATACATTACATGAATTGTGAGGGAGCGTCAGTTACGACACTACGGCCATGTGGCGTGATTCCACGAATGTGATCCAGCTCACAGGATCCTCATTGTTGAGAATTGAGCGGCTGGACCAGGACAAAGGGATGCCCATGTAACACCTGGCTGCAGCAAATAGATGGTTATTTCAGGGGGTACTGGTCCGTGTCTACCTGGGGGGTTGCCAACCAGGATCCAGAGCTGTTTCTTCATGTTGTGGGTATGGCAACATGCTGTATAGGGAATCTGGTAATTGGGAGCCCGGGATTCCCGGACATTTTTCATTTCTGCATTCCCAGGAATGAAACTGCTGTAATTCCCGGGAAACCGGGAACAGCCAAGCTTGCATATATAGCGTGTAAAAGTGTAAAAATTGATCAAGAAATAATAGAGTTATAGTTGAAAATAATTAAGTGGCCCGGTTTTTGGCCCATGGTGTAGTGTGTTGCCGATTAATTCAGTGAACAACACACCAGTCAGTCTCCCGACTTCCACTAAGACTGAGCACTGTGGACTGGGAGGAGTCTGCACTCTGCAGCTCACAAATGCATCAGTCTGTTGCATCTGCATTATCTGTACCGAGAAACTTGCCATCACAAAATGATGACAAGAAACTGGATGCATCAGTAAAAGCTGAAATGGCAGTGTTTCAGAGCAATGTTGTTTAGAACAAGTATCTGATGACTGTGTCGCCTACTTCAGTGGAGGCAGAGCGTGCTTTCTCAGCTGCACAAATATGTGCTCTTGCCTAAATGACCGCACGCTGGACACGTTATGCTTTTACGCTCTTATTATCGCAACTAACTAGATACATGTACTTATATGACAGCATGAACTGCTTGTGGATAAGGTTAGTCTTTTATTGGTGTCAACATATTGCAGTAGTTTTATTAAAAATAAGTGTTGGTCATTTTAAAACCGTTCACATGTGAGATCTCCATGCACTGTGTCATCCCCGGGCTCCCCGAATTCCTGAGAATGGATAAACCCGTCTGGGAATGGATTCCCTAGTGCTGTACCAGTGCATGCTCCCCAACCTGACTTGACCTCTGTGCCATCAGTTTTGCCATAATGCTGTAACATCTGACCAAATCTCAAAAAACCTTTGGACAGATTTCAATGTACTGCACAGAAACCAACTTTCAGTAGTATAGTTCCAGAAATCTGATAACATTTAACATGTGTCACGCACAAGTGCATGGGGAGCAGCTTAAGGACCAGATTTGTACCGCGACAAGTCCTACCCGGGGACAACGGCAGCAAACTAACCTCTCCCTCGTTGTTTCTTCAGAAAGACCAAGACACCGCCGTCGTAAAGATCACCCGGACGACCCTAAGAGATGCACACTTCCGGGTCCCTTTCTTCCCTCTTCTTCCCGGTTGATGACGTCATGCTCCCATACACCACCACGATTCTCCCAGCATTCCACGTTCCGGTCCGTCCCTATAAACTGTTCGTCCTCCTACCCTTCAATGTCTATTGAGTTTTGTAAACAATTGACGAGAATTTTTTGTTGCAGTTTACAGGGCTAAAAACCCCAAATCTTTGTGAGTGTTTTCTGCTCTTTATTACACGTCACTTAGTAAAACTGCTGTGGGTCCCAAAAATTAGCAAAACTATGGATGTGATAAACTACACAGATGGAGAGATGCTTTAAACAGATAAAAATGAAAGGAATGAAAAAAAAAAAATTTGCTGTCTGAAGAGCCTTCCTAAACAGGCTGTTAGTTTGACTAGATGGTGGGATGGCTTCCCCAGTGTGCACAGCTGTTGTATCAAAATGCTTTTTGTTTCTGTTTCATGCAGTTTCTCTGATAATGCCAAATATATAATTTGGTACATGTTTTCATTAAACAAGCTTTTTAGACATTTTGTGTGAGCTTAAAAATGTTTTTTAATACCTAATTGTTGTTACAATACCCCATTCCTTTAATCTCAACATTTTTTGTCTTTAGTTCACATTTACATATACATTTTAAATTTACAAATACAAAAATATGTTTGCTCGACTGTAAACCTCAAAACATATTTTATTTAGTATAAAATAATTTTATTTAGAAATGTTTAAATGTGATGCACCATTTATATAAAAATTATTAAAACACTTTTTTAAATCTAAAAAACTGATTTTACGGATTTATCCAAATTGTCTTCAAGGGAGACTACTCAAAATAGAAGCTGCTGCTAAACTGCTACATTCCAATTTGTTTTCCCTGTACAATGTAAAAAATGAAATAAAAGTCCTACCTTAAGTAAGATTATGAGTAGGATTTTTCTAAATCTAAGTGTCACCGAGAAGCGCTTAATACCAAAATAATGAGGACATTGTGTCTTTCTCTTTTTAAAACATCAAGCAGCAGGGTAACACTCAGGGATATAACAAGTCTGTGAATCTGAATTGTCTATTGACAGCTTAATAATGCTGCTGTGAAAAACAATGTGGACTTGAAGAATCTGCTCCGTAAGCAGTAGATTATTAAGATTTTCCCTGGATTCACTCTAGACATACTATAGTGTAACCTCAAAATGGGAAGATTTTTTTTAGTATGTGGTGCCTGACTGGTATGTTCATCTGTTTGAAAGTAAACAATCATAGTGAGTTGTAACTTTTTTACTTTCTTTATATATGCTCAATTTAGTAACACCTATCTGAGGAGCTTACAAATTACTTCCAACTCATACATAAAACAGGCATTAGATGAAGCAGGTCCTGTTAAAAAAAGTAATTAAAGTGAAAAAAGATTCATAGCTCCAGCTACACAGCTTTTTTAAAATTTACTGGTTACCTCAATCCTTTGGATGGCACAGTTGATGGCACACAGATTTTGCATCTTGGATTTAAATCCCATGCAAGGTCATTATCTGTGTGTTGTCTGCATGTTCTTTCTTTGTGTTTTTATTTGAGTACTCTGGCACACACCTTCATCCCAAATATGTTTTGCTAGCCTAATTCCTGATTCCAAATTGGCTCTATGTGATTGTGCAGGCTCAGTCTGATGCTGCTGTGATAGGTTTCAGGCCCCATTGGCCTGAAATTGAATTAGGCAGTTTTGAGAATTTTATTTTAACTTTGATATTCTTTTTTTATAGTTTTGTGTAGGAGGGAAGAAGAATGGAGCATTTGTAAGAAATGCTGCCTCACAGATGTACTGATTGCTTTCAGTGAAGATTTTGCACTTTCCACCTGTTTTTCTGGGGGCTTTTCTCCAGACATTCTGGTTTTCATTTATTATTCCAAATCAGTTCTGCAGTTTCAATACCTATAGTTGCAAACAACAACTTATGTTTCCTGCCTAGTATAACAAACTTGTCAAGTTCAACAATTTAATACTTATAGGCAATAATCACAAAGAATTACTGAACTCAGCTGTTTGTGCTCCTCTCTGGACTATAAATATACCTAAATGGTAAGTTAAACCAGACCTGCTGCTTACCAATAATGACAAATTAAAGGCACAATAAAGTGACAACACTCTACTGCCTGGCAGTATTCTTTACTGGTCTTATTTATATGAAATTTGGATACATTTCTTTTAAAACTGAATTATACCGTTATTATCTAGCTGAAAAAAATCAAACTGCATTCTGGAGGAGCTGGAGAGGTCAGACAGCCATTGAAGGAAGCTCTGCCAAGGCAGAGTTGCAATAGTTTGGCTGAGACAGAATCAGTGACTGAACCATGCTTTGTGTGGCATAATTAGTAAGGAAGGGTAGAATCCTCTGAATAATGTAAAAAAGAAATAACATGATTGGGTCATTAAAGAAATATATTTGATGAATGAAAATTTGTGAGTTCAGAGTTACACCAAGATTCTTGACTGTGAATGATGGTGAAAGTATAAAATCATCAAGATCAATACCTAGAGGCAAATCTGACAAAAGAGAATCAGAAGGCAAGTATAGAATATATCTGACTTTGAAAGGTTAGGTTTAAGTTGATGAGTATTCATCCATTATGGGATGGCAGAGAGAAAGCTGGGGATCTGAGATGAGACCTCAGTGTAATAAGAGGGAAATGAAAGGAAGCTCTGTCCATTACCAAACTAGAAGTGGTAGGAGAAGGAATGAGAAGAAATAAAATTGCATGGGGCACGGATGTAGAGAAAAAAGAGAAACGGATCCAACACTGATCCTTAAGGAACACCTGTGGAGAGTTTCTGTGAACAAGGCAAGGAGTTAGACCGGGAAACACAAAAGGATTGGTCAGAAAGGTATGACTTGAGCCATCTCCAAAGCAGAACCACAGATTCTGTGTTTATCAAGGGAAGGGGTTAAACAAGGAGTGCGTATCAGTATTGAAAGCTGATAAAAGGTCAAGAAGGATAAGAACAGAGGTGAGGGAAGCAGTTTGAGCAGATATCAGAGTATTTATAACTGAAAGCAGTGAAGTCTCAGGAGAGTTACCCTTGCAGAATTCAGACTGAAGAGGATCAAGTAGTTTGTTGTGTTGAGAAAAAAGAGGAAAGATGATTGTGGACTATACTTTCTTGGACAGGAATGGCAGAATGGAGACAAGATGGTAGAAACAAGAGCTATGGAAAACTAAGGCCAGGCTAATACTTCACGCAGCATGAGGCATGCTCCAGCGGACGCTCCTGCTACGCAAGTGTTTTACTGTTTATACTTGCGCGTGTACTTTACATAAATCTGGAGGAATCCAGCAGGTGGCAGTGCGAGATATTATCATGGTGAGAACAGGTTTGGCTTCTCTGTGTTGTGAATTGCCTGGAACACTCATTAAATTCCGATGACACCTTACCGCAATATCTCTGAAAAGGATGTTTAATTATTAAATCCATCAATCCAGGGATATGTCCATTCCAGCAAGCACTCGGCACAAGGCAGAAACAATCCCTAGACGGGGCCTCAGCTCATCGTGTGAATGCAAGCACACACATACACTGGAGTCATTTTAGCAGCACCAAATCCCCAAATCTGTATATCTTTGGAGGAAACCGGTGCACACTGTGGAAACCCAGCAGGAAAAATATGTAAACTCCAGGAACGGTATACCAGCGACGTGACTCCCTGTGAGGCAGCAGTGCTACTGCTCCGCCACTGTGTCACCCCCATCTGTGGAATTATCAACAGTTTTCAATATTTAAACAAAATTAATGATTTATCTGTAAAATATAACATAACATACTTTAATGCATTTCATCATGAAAGTGATATCAAGTATAAATCTAAGGATTCTAAATGTACAGAGAGTTAAAATATCATACATTTAATGTGTTCTGTGTGGTTATCTATTGCTGTTTGCCGCTGCTGTTGGGTCAGGAGGAAGCCCCAGAAAAAAAAGGTGGCACAAAAGATGATATGTGAGACTTTTAAAATGTATCGTGTCATTACGATTGGGAATATGCAACGCTTAAATATAAAAGCACTATGAATGCATCTGTATGTCAGCATTTTGCGTCACTCCTCATACATCGAACCATTCATCAAACATCGAAGCGTGCACATTGATCCCGTAGGATCCGCATAGAGGCTTTCTGTCACATGTAGATAGTAAACAGAGACTCTGACATCACATTCCAACTTTTAGCACACTGCGCCCCCCAACTTTTTGCTGGTACTGCAACTCGCACACGCATCGCATTAATTTCTGAAGACCTGCTCAGAGGACGTCAAATGAACACTGAGAACGCATGGTAGCCATGATGCGGGCGCGTACACGTTCTGAGCATGAAGTATAAAAGAGCCCTAAGGCTTCTGAAATAAGGAAGAATTAAACTTATAAACAGAAGACTACCAATGTCAAAAACAAACACATACAAAATCTCTTCATTTTTTACTTTTCCCAAAGACCAGATGTAAATTCATACATGCTACATGTAAATTCAATTATTTTCTTTCCACATGCTCAATTGTTCTTGCTTTTTCCAAAAATTGATTTTCACCTTTTTTAAGAACTTGATTTTTGTTCTTTTCTTTGTACTTCACCTTTCTTTGCTTTCTTAAAATGTAATATTCCCCCTTTCATTTCCATGTGAACACGGGAACAGTACAAAGTCTTACCTTACTTTTATGGAGCAAAATTCTGACCTAGACCTCTTCCAGATACAGGCCTTTAATAGAGGTTTGTCCACTAATTGCCTTTTTGTAAAATATTGCAGGTGGACCGTGAATCCTCATAGACTATTCTAAGGTCACATTGAAAGTTTGATGACTATTTATCCTCTTGCTATGGAGGACTAAAATAAGTGATAGACTGTTGAAAACTGGAGCCTTATTTTGTTCACCTTCGACTGCACACCGTTTTTTGCTTAATGCGTATGTTGTTTAATTCTGTATGTATTACTTACGTATAAAAAATCAAACAACATAAGCACCAAAGACCATAGTCATAAAAGAGAAAAGAACATTATTTTCATAATGCAAAAATGTAATGTTTTTACAAGTTCCCAAATTCAATACTGTCCATACCATGACAATTTAATGATATTCTGTCCATGAAAATAGCAAATAGGGTAGGAGACAAATTGTGTCATTCTTAGAGTCCTGCAGTCAATCCTGTAGATTATGCACGAATAAGCAGAGAGAGAGAGAGAGAGACCATGATGTTTTTAGTAGCCCAATGGGATTTTTTGAGCTAAAATTAATTGATATTCCCAAACACATTTCTTTCCCAGAATGTCATCTTTTTGGCTCAATTTACATTAAGTTTACATTTCATCCATTTAAGTGAAGTACATTTAATTTAATTAAGTAAACTAACAATAATTAATCAGTTAATATAGTGGTGAGTAGGGCAACTAGAAAGAATTTAAGTAATTCAGGAAACCTGGTACTAGGTAACAAAACCTTGTCCCTATAACAAAAATAAAATTTAATCGGTATTTCACCAAAGTTTAACTAAAGTAAAAATAAAAAAGAACACTATATGATAAAGAAAAAGAAAGTCTGCATTTTAATGGTTCTGAAATTGAAGACTTGGATGTGCTTCCAGTAATAGGTGCATTAATTGCACATAAAACCCCTGTGTGTAATGAGAGTTTACTACTAGTGTTTGACATACATTATTTAAAAACTGTAAGTCTCTTCCAGCAATCATTTGAGAGAGCAGAAGTAAATAAATATTGAAAACATGAAAATACTATACCAATCCACAAAATGGAAGACATATTGGGTTCCAATAGTTATAGACAAGTAGGCCTCAATGCTGTCTCTTTAAAGTAATGGAAACTAAAGTCAAAAATAAAATAAAAACTACTTATATGAAAACAATATTATAGACTATAGCTTACCAGGGCTTTGAATGATTTCCTGACTGTGTGTTAGATCCTTTTGAGCAGGCAGCTGCAGTAATAGAGAAAAGTAAACCTTATGAATCGATTTACTTTTGACTTTTATGACTTTTAAAATGCCTCTGACATGGTTGTAGCTGTTTTTACCCAAAATTGCCAAAGTTCTGCAGCTGTAGTTTGCTTCATGGGATTTTGGAAATAGTGTAACACGTTAAAATCATTCCACAGACCAATATCTTTATTTATAAAACCTTTAGTAAAAATTCAAAGTAAAATAGGAAAAAATTGACATAGCAAAGATTAGAAAAGTTCTTGGTTAAGAAAAGTTCTGTTTAAAGCTTATATATCTTGTTTCAATCTTTAAGTTTGCTCATACAGTTGAACCATTTCTAAATTGCAAATGGGTCTATCAGTCCCTGCTAGCAATGAGAACTATTCCAAACTGACTTACTGTAATTAACACTTTGTACTACAGGTATAGTCCAAGAAGGTTCCATTTCATGTTAACTACATAGTGAAAAGGCTAAACCACAATCTATAGCTATGAAAGAAAATTATATTCTATTCAAATTAAGCAAACACTAATATGAGTTTAACCTTAAAGCAATAATTTTCTAAGATTGCCTCTTAGATATCCAGCCCTTAATTGTTTATGCAGGAGCAGAGACAATTAATATATTTCACTTCAAAAGGAGCCACAAACTTTACTTTATACTCTAACTGTTGTTTTCAAATCACTAGTACTAAAACTGCAAACAAACATTTAAAAAAATCTTATTTTAACTATTATTTGTTTCTTGCAGAAGGCAGTTTACTTACAGGTATGTCCAGTGTCCTGGTTTTGGTTTACACACAAACAGAATAACATTCGACGTTTTATAGAAATCATTTTATGACACGATTTACCTTTATTTATTTACTTACTTCCTAAAGCCTAAAGTCACAAGTAGTGTGCAGAGGGCATGCTCAAAACTGTGTGTAATGCCACGAAAAGTGCCTGCTGACACTTCAGTATGCAAGCAATGGTATGTGCATTCTTGCTCTGATGTAGAAGGGAGCTGAGTTTACCTCTGTTACAGCGCGTCTATGTGAAAACAGCAGTATCAGATGCGGGGGTGGGGTGTGTTTGGGCTCGTGAATGCGGCTGAGATAATAAAACTGACTAAAAAAAAAAAAAGAAAGCTAACCTTTACAAGTATCATAAATTACACCGGCTGTTACAGACTGAAATCAAATTTATGTTTTTATTCTAAAATAGTAAGATTACGAGCAGTTTACTTCTCAAAACGGAGTGGTGCAGGATTGAACTCGCGACCTTTTGACTCCTAGTCTGCAGTTGATTCTATTGCGCCACAGAGGCAGTCATAATCAATGGATGTCAATGTCGCATGTTAAGGCGGCTTTTTGTTTCTGCAGTTATATTTTTGAATAAAAGCGGAATTGTTGTGTTAGATTTGTACCTTTTGTGAAAGTATTTGTGTGATACTTCAGGCTTCATACATTATATAGTTTATGCCTACATTTTGTCATCTACTAGTAAAATATAAAAAACGTTTCTGTTTTAACAATGTGTTTACACAGATTACTGTAGAAGGGAACAGATATGAAATGCGTGTGTTCCAAACAACGATCTATTATTTCCACTCTAAAACTCCACTTCAGTCCCTGAAAATTAATCAAGGCATGAGCTGGGAGAAGTTTGTGCACGTTCTAAGTCGGTGGGGGGATGGAATAGCCGGCTGCTTGCAGCCTGATTTTTATCAGCACATTTAGATGACAAAAGACACTGGTGGAGAGCTGTGAACGATTTTAAGAAGCGATTTAAGGTGGGACGGATTTACGAGTTTTTTTCGTAGGCTCTGGTAATTCTAGTGTTAAGATGACCTGAGAGGGTCATAAACTGAACTAACAACAGATAAGATACCACGGCTTGTACCTCTTCTTCTATTTCATCTTACATTTCAACCTGAAGTAGGTCGAAAAAAATCACATTGCCAATATATTGAAAATTGATGTCACATAAAATCACATGTGATAAAGTATATGAACTGAACCAAAGATGTGCAGTGTCTGTTGGCAAAGGTCATTCATTTTATTTTTTAATAAGTGAAGAAAATATTTTGATGATGCACTATGATTCTCTTTAATATACTAAAGTTGTACCTTTGAGAAAGACGAGGTTGTATTATTTATTTTTATTAATGCAGCATTTTTTTCCTTGTCTTTAAACATTTGCTCATATGGCTTTTCTAAATGTCACTAAATATCACAATTTAAATTGTTTTCGGATGCTTTACCTTAAACAAGGTTGTGTTGTGAATAGGTGATGCACTGAAAGCAGGGGTTTTGAAGAAATCCTTAGCAAATAGCCTCTTTTATATTTGAGCACAGTTTACTGATTCCTGAAGATACAAAAATGTTCTCTGATGAGGAATAGGCAACAATGTAATAGTCAAGCCCTAAATATAAAAATGACATGAAATGTTACATATATTTCTATGTACATATAAAATTGAATTTCTGTCTGTCTGTTCAAGAATCACCTGAAAATCACCACACCGGTTCCTGCAGAAGTCTGCAGTTAGAATAGGCTAATAAAATTTTTGATTTTCTATGCGCAAATATTTAGAAAAAAATGTTTAAATGTGCACCTATTAATCTTAATATCTCCAGAACACAACATAATATTGGTGGTTTTATAAGTGGTTTTTACTTCAAAACAATAAGAAACAATTACTTGAAAAAAAAATAAAACAAATAAAAAAACACATTTAAGGTATATATGTTGAGCACAATAATTATCAAGAATTTTTAAATATTTAAGTGTGTTGAAAAAGAAAAACATACAACATTTTACATTTGCTGCTCAATAACTCTTTGATGGATTTATTATATCATCAGTATGACCAATCTTTTCTGTATGTTGATTTTATGATGAAAAAAAAAAATCCAATCTTTCTCTAGATCAAATAATAAGTGAGAAAATAACCCATTTGTGATGAGATCTGCGTTTCTGCTGTAGTACGAAAATTCTTTTGAGATGGTGAGAGTGAGAGGTGGTGGATGCTTTGTGGGAATGCTTAGGGAGCGCTGATCAGGGAGTAGATGGGTGCATGTGCTGCTCCACCATCAACTGTCTTTCAATGATACAACTCTGGTGCATTTTACAAGCTATATAATATTCCGATAATATTTCTGAAATAGTGAGATAATTATTATTAGTGTTATACAAATTGTTCTTTGCTGCAAAATAACTTCTGTTTCTCTAAATCGTACACCTAATTTAACAGTAAGAGTTCTCAATCCTGTCGCTCTGACGTCACGTGTGCTGGAGAGGCCACAGGTCCGCCACGCCCTCGACCCTCTGCAGTTCGCATACCAGGAGAAGGTGGGAGCGGAAGTGGCCATCATCTATATGCTACACTGATCCCTCTCCCACTTGGACAGAGGCAGTGGTGCTATAAGAATTATGTTTCTGGATTTCTCTAGCACCTTCAACACCATCCAACCTCTGCTCCTTAGGGACAAGCTGACAGAGATGGGAGTAGATTCATACCTGGTGGCATGGATCGTGGACTATCTTACAGACAGACCTCAGTATGTGCGTCTTGGGAACTGCAGGTCTGACATTGTGGTCAGCAGCACAGGAGCTTTGCAGGGGACTGTACTTTCTCCGGTCCTGTTCAGCCTATATACATCGGACTTTGAAATACAACTCGGAGTCCTGCCACATGCAAAAGTTCGCTGATGACACTGCTATCGTGGGCTGCATCAAGAGTGGGCAAGAAGAGGAGTATAGGAACCTAATCAAGGACTTTGTTAAATGGTGCAACTCAAACCACCTACACCTGAACATCAGCAAAACCAAGGAGCTGGTGGTGGATTTTAGGAGGACCAGGCCCCTCATGGACCCTGTGATCATCAGAGGTGACTGTGTGCAGAGGGTACAGACCTATAAATACCTGGGAGTGCAGCTGGATGATAAATTGGACTGGACTGCCAATACTGCCAATAAGGCTGTGTGACGATGCAGGTTTGTTGCATGCTCCCATCTTCTGTCTGGGAGCCCTTGATGAGGGCTAGCAGTGGGGGCAGAAGAGGATGAGCTAGGATGAGCTAGCAGTGGGGGCAGAAGAGGAGACAGAGCAGCAAATGGGATTGGTGCCAGCTTTTTAAAGAATCCATGGACCCAAGCTGGAAGGAGGACATTTTAATGGACAGAGCTTTTTATGGACATTTATTTATTCATGGTTTTTTTTGTCATTTTAAAGGTTCTTATTCTTTTAATGTCCTGTTTTTACGAAGGGGGCTTGGGTTGGTTTTATTTGTTTTAGTGCTTTTATTGTTTTAGTACAGTGTAGTTGTGGTGTGGCCTAGCTGTGGACCTGGGCCGCCAGTTGCACAGGGTTAGGCAGTGGCGTGGAGCCTTCCCGTGCAGCTGGTGGCTTATGGGGGATGGAATGTGGTATAGTGGGTCCACAGCTCTCGTCAAAGGCCAATTTTAAATAAATAATCGCCACGCTCGCGGCTTAGCGTTTGTGTGGCTGAAGAGGGTCCTGGGATGATTTGTGGTGTGGACGTTTCTCGCCTAGTGCACAGGTGAGAAATCGTCCACGTCCATGATTGTTCTCGGGGCTACTGATAGGCCACGACTGCCACATCCTCTTAATTAAATAGAAGTGCGAGGTGGTTAAGGGGGGAGAAAAGAGAAAGAAAAAAGGAAGGAAAGAATGGAGATTGCAGGAGGAAAGCAGGAAGCAGTGGGGAGAGAGGGAAAGTCAGTGCGGGAGAGCGAGCAACTGAGTGAAGGCTCGCGGCAGCTGAGCAGGGAGCCTGGGTGTTGGGATGACACCCGGGGAATAGTAGTAGTGGTGGTCACTCCCACTGAGAGATCATGGAGCGGGATGACCGGAAGGCGGATGACTCTCAGCGTAAGGCTGCGGAAGGCAGCAGGAATAAGGACTTGGGACGAGGTGTCCACAGCGTGAGAGCCCTGGTCTTTGGGGAATCCCAAGTCGCTGTTCGTGAAGCCTACCGGAGCCAGGGATCGGTAAGGTGACCGACCAATAGGAGAGTGGAGAGAAGGCCAGCTGCAGGTAGGACGACTCCCATATTGAGAAGCCCAGATGGGAGGAGTAGGGGAGCTGCCAGAGGAAGAAAGACACCGGGCTTGTTGTTGTTTTTTTAAAAGAATGCTTCCTGCATTACTTTAACCTTGTTGTTTTTAAGAAGACTTTTTCTATTTATTGGTTTTAACCTCCACGTGTCACATCTGTTTTTATGGATTATTTACTTATTGGAACTTTGGACAAAGCACTTTATTTATTTGGACACTGTTTTTGTTGATTGTTTTTAATTAAAGCACTGTACACTTTTGCCCCATCCCCTTGCTATGTTGTTGCCTCACTGCTTAGCTCATTGGTAACATTACCGACGGTGACGGGTTCAAGGGCTCCCAGACAGAAGATGGGAGCATGCAACGAACCCGCATCGTCACAGGCTGGCGTCTTTCAACATCTGCAATAAGATCCTGCAAATGTTCTATCAGACGGTTGTGGCGAGCGCCCTCTTCTATGCGGTGGTGTGCTTGGGAGGCAGCATAAAGAAGAGGGACGCCTCATGCCTGGACAGATTGGTGAGGAAGGCAGACTTTATTGTAGGCACGGAGCTAGACAGTTTGATATCTGTGGCAAAGCAACAGGCGCTGAGCAGGCTCCTATCAATCATGAAGAATCCACTGCATCCACTGAACAGTATCATCTCCAGACAGAGGAGCAGCTTCAGGGACAGACTGCTGTCACCATCCTGCTCCACTGACAGATTTAGGAGATTGTTCCTCCCCGACACTATGTGACTCTTCAGTTCCACCCGGGGGGGGTAAACATTAACATTATACAAAGTTATTGTCTGTTATACCTGCATTTTTATCACTCTTTAATTTAATATTGTTCTTTATGTATGGTGCTGCTGGAGTATGTGAATTTCCCTTTGGGATTAATAAAGTATCTATATATCTATCTATCTAATCCTGATATTTTTGGAAAAAAGGGCTTAATAAACTCAGTAGCACTAGCTAAATAATACTTAAAAATACACATTTTTCAACCAGTGTTAAGAGGTTGTCTCTCTTATTTATTTTACACATGTATACATATATATAGACACATATATATATATATATATACACGCACACATATACTGCGGTGGGCTGGCGCCCTGCCCGGGGTTTGTTTCCTGCCTTGTGCCCTGTGTTGGCTGGGATTGGCTCCAGCAGACCCCCGTGACCCTGTAGTTAGGATATAGCGGGATGGATAATGGATGGATATATATATATATATATATATATATATATATATATATATATATATATATATA
>JANRMT010062808.1:58543592-58565083 GCA_026402145.1 Polypterus bichir lapradei | reverse complement strand
ATTATAAAAGGACTGTGGGAGCTCCCAGACGGCGAGCTGAGCTGGGTGGAAGGGTGGCAACGCGTCTGGGAGCTGGAGGATTGTTTATTGTGTTTATAATTGTGAGTTTATGAGTATTGTGGTGGAGAGTGTGCTTTGTGCACTGTGGCATAAAAATAAAGTCAACATTTGGACTTTTACCTGGTGTTTGGAGTCGTGGACAGGGGTTCAAGGGAGTGAGAGCGCCCCCTATCGTTCACAATATATATATATATATATATATATAGAGAGAGAGAGAGAGAGAGATGACAACAACACTCATATCAATGACAAAACAATTACATTAACAATCATGTTACGTTATTTTTAAAATTTTTCCTTTTCTTTTTCATAACTTCTTTAACACAGTACTTCTCCGCTGCGAAGCGCGGGTATTCTGCTATACTATATAAAAGAAAAATGCAACTTTCCTTTCTTTACACCTTTTTCAATTTTATCCCAAACCAAAGCCTTTCTCTCTTAACACTGCAGAGGACACAAAACAATTTTTCTTTAATTGTTGGTAATACCGGTGAGGCACATTACCAGAGGCAGAAATTTGAACGTTCACATAGAAAATGTAATTTCTATACCACTGCCGTCGTGTAGCGCCTTTCAAAAGGGATCAACTACCGAGAGATGATCCATATACATTTTAGCTGCTGTTAGTACTACTTACCTGTTCTGTTATACAATCTTTTAAAATGTAGTTTACCCGCAACCACTCGAGTAGTGCTCAATGTACCTGTACTTCTTAAAACGTTAATGTTTTACTGTTTAATAACTAATAGACTATATTTTATTATTTTTCCCTTGCACTCAGTGACCAAAGCTATACACACACATATAGACACATACATATATATACACATATATATACCTGTGTGTATGTTTGTATGTATGTGTATATATATATATACACACACACATATGTATATAATTTGTGTGTGTGTGTGTATGTATGTATGTAGGGCGGCACGGTGGCGCAGTGGTAGTGCTGCTGCCTCGCATTTAAGAGACCCGGGTTCGCTTCCCGGGTCCTCCCTGCGTGGAGTTTGCATGTTCTCCCCGTGTCTGCGTGGGTTTCCTCCGGGCGCTCCGGTTTCCTCCCACAGTCCAAAGACATGCAGGTTAGGTGGATTGGCGATTCTAAATTGGCCGTAGTGTGTGCTTGGTGTGTTTGTGTGTGTCCTGCGGTGGGTTGGCACCCTGCCCAGGATTGGTTCCTGCCTTGTGCCCTGTGTTGGCTGGGATTGGCTCCAGCAGACCCCCGTGACCCTGTTTGGATTCAGCGGGTTGGATAATGGATGGATGGATGTATGTGTGTGTATATATGATGTAGATAGATATGTGTATATATATGTGTATATGTAGATATCTAATGTATATACATATGTATATATTTATATAGATATGTATATATATATATATATATATATATAGACTCAAACCCATTATAACAGCAGCAATCCAAGCTGTGAGAAAACAGTAAAAAGGAGGCGTGTCAGATGTCGTGGTACATTTTCTAATGCAGCTAGACGAAAACAACTTTGTGACGCTGCCGCCAAATACACAAAACAATTACTTTCACAATCATGTTACATTATTTTTCAAATGTTTCCTTTTCTTTTTCATAACTTCTTTAACACACGACATCGCTGCGAAGTGCAGTTATTTTGCTATATATATATATATCACAGCGACACTCATAACAGTGACAAAACAATTACATTGACAATCATGTTACGTTATTTTCAAAATGTTTCCTTTTGTTTCTCTTTCCTTCTTTAACACACTACTTCTCCGCTGCCAAGCGTGGTTATTTTGCTATATATATATAGATATATATATATATAGATATAGATATGGGAACAACACTCATATCAATGACAAAGCAATTACATTAACAATCATGTTACGTTATTTTTTAAATTTTTCCTTATCTTTTTCATACCTTCTTTAACACACTACTTCTCCGCTGCGAAGCGCGGGTATTCTGCTAGTTCCTACAATAAATTCTGCCTTCCTAACAAGTTTGTCCTGGCATGAGGCGTCCTTCATCTTTATGCTGCCTCCCCAGCACACCACCGCGTAGAAGAGGGCACTCGCCACAACCGTCTGGTAGAACATCTGCAGCATTTTATTGCAGATGTTGAAGGACGCCAACCTTCTAAGGAAGTATAGTCGGCTCTGACCTTTCTTACACAGAGCATCAGTATTGGCAGTCCAGTCCAATTTATCATCCAGCTGCACTCCTAAGTATTTATAGGTCTGCACCCTCTGCACACATTCTTCTCTGATGATCACAGGGTCCATGAGGGGCCTGGGCCTCCCAAAATCCCCTACCAGTTCCTTGGTCTTGCTGATGTTCAGGGGCCTCATGTATAAACAGTGCATATGCACAGAAATGTTGCGTAAGAACTTTTCCACATTCAAATCTCGATGTATAAAACCTACACTTGGCGTAAAGCCGCGCACTTTTCCACGGTACCTCATACCTTGTCGTACGCAAGTTCTCCACTCGGTTTTGCAGACTGGCGTCACCCAGCGTCAAAGCAATGCTACTGTTCCTGTGTGGTTACTTCTTATTTTCCTGACGCGGCTTTATAAACACACTGAAATTAGCCGCATATTATTTATTAGTGTAATGCATCTGATTGTAATTAACTTGCAACAATATAATGGTCCAGGGAATAGCCATAGTATTCCAAATAACATAACTGCTTTAGCGTTGTTACTCTAACTGCACCTTCTTCTTCTTTCAGCTCTCCCGTTAGGAGTTGCCACAGCGCATCATCTTTTTCCATATTACTCTCACTGCACCACTCGGAGTATTTATATCACTGTATCTGAGTGTGAATCACAGCAGCAGCTGATCGGAAAGAGAATTATCGGTATACAGCTTCAAGCACACGCTACCTCAGCCACGGCAAAACGTTTCAAAGCCTTTCCTGTACGGACCTCGCGGTTCAGAAACAGTTTCATTCCAAGAACTTTAAACGCACTCAATCAAGTGCTCCTTGTAGAACTGTTTGTACTTATAAGTACAATTACCTCACTGTAAACTTGCAATATAGTTATAATATTACACAACCTGCGCCACTTTATAAAGCGCGTATTTACATATGATGACAATATCATTTTTAAGATGAAATGCAGCAAAATATGTTTATTATATTATACAGATAAAACTTTAACTTAATTTAAATCTATATTCTTCACTGGGACTGGCGTGAAGGATAGAATAATTCAACTTGTTCTATGAAGATATTTCAATGTTCCTTAAACGTTTTGAAGAATTGGCGCTCTAAGCTTACAGATGGCTTAACGTCTCTTACAGAGCTGATTGTGTGGCGATCGGTTACTTGGAGAAAGAAAAGCAAGGACTGCAGGGGCGGCCACGCCAATATATATTGAATATACAGTTAAACAGAAAGAGAAAATAACAACACGACTAAAAACGCAGCGGCAAATTTCGACAAAAGTTAAACGTTTGTGTCATGAGCACGAGGCGGCTGTGCAGTGTCCGCAATGGACGTGGCCATCCACCATGCATAAGATTCCATATTGACATTGGCAGGCGAAGGGGCCACCGATTCTTTCTCTGCCCAGGGCCGCCACAAGCCTAGAGCCACCCATGAGTACTGCTGCAATAAATAATTTCATCGAAGGTCGCGCACAATCACTGCGCCGTGAAACCCATGCTTAATAATGTGCTTTAACTCCTATCATCATGAAAATGATATTACGTATACATCTCAGTATTTTAGTTATTTAGAGAGCTGTAATATCATGAATGTAATGGATTCTGTGTCCTGTCGGAGGAAGAGAGACGGTTTAAGAAGCAAGTAGTGATTCACATACATAGAGCACATAGAAGATCACATACAAAACAAAGCATTTAACGTGCTATACTTTAATTACGATGTGATTTGAGAAACTGGTTAATTAAACGATTTTAAGATGAAGTTTATGATGTTCTACTTTAATGACAAAATAAACTATGTGATTAAAGTGGAAATTTTGAGATTTAAGTTGACATTTCTTGCTTTTTCCCCACTGTCTTCCTTTTTTTATCTGTACCCTAATAAGCATTCATATGACACTCAGACAGTGGGCTACAACTCGCCTTTTCACGCCGACTTTGATATGTGATTTCTTTTTTATTTCCGGCACTGTGTGACTTTGTGAACGTAAGCTTTCAAGTTTCTTCAACACGCTATGTCACTCGATCAACTTCCTTTTGTTGATTATACCACGGTTTAATAAAACATATAGTATGTTTTTCCTTTGCCTCCACTTGGTATTCGCTGAAATTCTTATATTTTCCCCCGTGCTTTTCCTATTGTCTTTTCACAGAAGGCTGAGCTTAAGGGCAATTTATATTGATTTGCATATTCAAAGAGGTGTAATTCTGGAAGGAGTTACATGAAGCGTTACTTTTCACGCTGACCAGGATTTATGTAGCGGAAGAACGTGGAAGTTGGAGTACACACAGATTCCTGCATCTGGATGTTTCTTTGCATAAGCACATTTAGGCTTTTGTGCTTACGCCATGTTATAGTGCGAATTCTACGCACAGCGTTATACATGAGGCCCCAAGTGTAAGTGGTTTCTATATTGAACTATTTATGTGACTTCTAAAGTCAATTGATTGCACCACTGAGGATTTAGGTGTGTCATATTAAAGGTGCTGAATACTTACTGTATATGATCAAGTATTTTTTCTTATATTTGTAATTAATTTAGATCACTTTGTAGCAATGTTTTCACTTTAGCATTAAAGAGTATTTTTCTGTTGATCAATGTCAAAAAAGCCAAATTTAATCCATTGTAATTCAATATTGTAAAACATTAACATGCAAACAATTTCAAGGGGTTGAATACTTTTTTATAAGCACTGTATGACCAAAAGGAGCTTTTAAGCAATGGCCCACCAGGGTAGCCTGGTAATTATTTCTGGGGCCCTGGGTAGCGCAATATGGTTATGACTCTTCTTGATGGCTCCAGGTGGTCTTGCATATTTGCAGTGCCATAGATACTTCCTGAGTCAGACAAAATAGGCTGTCTTTCCCAGTATGCTTTGGGAGAATGCCCTCAGACAGCTTGGAGTCTACATATTTAAAACCAGAGGCCTGTGTGGCCCTGTTCTTTATGGGTAATGCTCTTGTTGGACATATGGCAATTTTCATTTTTTCATATTCATTGATTATTCGCAATCTTACATGAATTAACATTGTAACAAATAAACACACCAGACATCACGAAGGATTGGGGCAGCCACCCATATAATCTGTCCTGGCTGCAAAAGTAGAAATTTTTAAAGAGAGTTGCTTACAAGACCGAGTCCAAAACAGAACTGATCAAATACAGGAAAGATGGCGGCTTTAAAGGCCTGTTCTGGAAGTGACACCCTCTTTAGGGCCAGAACTGGACTTGATGTCCTTGGGACGGGAAGTGGCGCCATTTCTGGGGCAAGTGATGTCATCAGGACCAGAAGTGACATCATCGAGGATGCCGGAACCTGGTGGGATTTCCCGGGAATGACCTGCAAGTAACTGAGGAAGACAGTCAGCACACTCTGCAACCCCTAGTCGGTGGTGGTGTTACCATTACTCAGGCCCTTTAGCTGCCTCCTACTCGCATGTGTATGACAACATACTTGGGCTGTCAGTCCAGCAGTATGTTCTATGTCTTACAGTCATTACAGGAACCAATGTAACATTTAATGTTGGTGATGTTTTTGTCTGGTGTTTTGTTTTTTATCAGAAAGTTATAAATTCCAAGTTTGAGTTATTTATTATTGTAATTTATGTGTAATTAAGAAAAAAAGTGAGGAATTTAACAAAGAACTTTGTTACATACTGATTAAAACAATAAATGAATAAACTGGCCTTTTGCCAATGTACATTTTGAAAGTACAGCAACAATGGGAGCTTGATTCAATACAGGCTTTTTTTCTTAAAATTCATTGATCATACTTAATGCTTTCAATATTGGTTTAATATTCTATCTATAATATTCTGTGGTATAAAACCCAAAACTACATAACATACATGCATACATCAGAAGTTTAGTTTTTGTTTTGTTAAGCTCAGTAATCATAAACCTTTATGGGTAGAAATAGGGCTGGGCGATATATCAAAAATTTATCGTTACCGAAATTTATGACTCTCATCGACGTCATTTTGCCCATGTCGGTAAATTCGGTATTTTAAAAAAAAAGAAAAGGCATGTGCAGGTTGGCGATGTTCATGTCCCTTTAAGACGCTGTGCTACGTTACAGACTTGACAGGGTGGAGTCACATGACTCTACTACCTGTAACAAGACGAGACACGGGTGAACAAATGGAGGACGATTTAAATGTTGAAGCAGCAGCGACGGAGGTAGAGCTGGTGGAGGAGGAAGAGGAGACGCTTGTTAACAAAAAAAATGCATCATCAATCGTTTGGCAACATTTTGGATTCAACAAGGATGATATTGATCAAAAAATTGTTAAATGTAAACTCTGCAAAAAGACTGTTGCGTCAAGTCAAGGTAACACAACCAACCTCTTCCACCACCTGCAGCACAACCATGTGATTCAATTCGAAGACATAAAAAAAGCTCAAAGCGAGAAGAGATTAGGAGGACCAGCAAAAACGTCTTCCTCCACCAGGCAGCGGTCAATAACCGAAGCATTTGCTAGTACTCAACTATATGAGCGAACTTCAAAAAGATGGCAAGAAATCACAAATGCTATAGGCTACCACATAGCAAAAGACATGGCTCCTATTGCTACAGTGGAACGCAACGGGTTCAGACACTTCATGAAAATAATTGACAAGAGATACGAACTCCCATCACGAAAATATTTTTCAAAAACTATCATTCCCAGCATGTACAGCACAGAGAGGGAAAAGGTTGCTGCTGAACTGAGATACGTTAAGCACGTTGCAGCCACATCCGATCTCTGGTCCAGCCGCACAATGGAGCCGTATATTAGTCTCACAGTTCATTACATCGACAACAAATGGGAGCTGCGTACCAGAGTGCTCGAGACGGCCTATTTTCCATCTGATCACACGGGGGAGATAGTTGGACAGGGGTTGAGAGCGATGCTGTCTGCATGGGACATCAGTGAAGAGGACCTTGTTGCTATAACAACTGACAACGGCCCAAATATTGTGAAAGCTGTCAAGCTCAATAAATGGACACGGGTGCAATGTTTTGGGCACAGGCTGCACCTGGCAGTCGGTAAGTGTGTACATCTTAATATATTTGGGTGGTGACATCTGGTGTGTTTTAAAGTGACTTTAATTCTGTGCGTCATATTCAAAATTGAAAGTATTAATGTTTGAATAATGTTTATATAGGCATAAAAATACTTAAGACTGCTGAGCAGCAGTGTATCCAGAAAGTTTTTACAGAAGACTTATTGTGAGCCAGTGTTGATCATGTTGTGCTGTGAAATGTAGCAAAATACATGATTTTTAAAATGTTTTATTACTGTGCCAACCCTTTTTAATTTTGTGAATATGGTCTGAGAGGTCTTATTTAATTCTTACTTTATTTTGCTTGCTTTATTTGAGAATTAGACCATGAATTGGGGTGATGTTGGGTGTGAAGATTTGGATAGATATTTAAAATTTATGCCTTTTTTCAGTTTTTATTTTCAAGACTTAGTTATAGTACCTCAAGGCCTTAGCAGGGATAGGCCTTTATCCATGATGGCATTACATTTGCACAATCATTGTTTACTTTGTGAATAGCCAATGTGAAACATATTTATTATTAAACTATTTTGTTTACAAGGGATACACATTTTTTAGAGAGCATGGTTACATATTGTATCCTACACTTTTTATTTTGTTCAGTTAATAAATCTTAACCACTAAAAGTACTTACTACTATTGTCTTCATTTATTTTCAGTGACATTTTACAGTCCTTTAAAGTAGTAATAATATAATTGCAATGAATAGGTCTAGGGGGAATAATATTATCAAAATAACTGGAGGAACTATGCTGCCTGCCACAGCCCCATCAAATGAAAAAAAAAAAAAACGTTTGTTTTTTTGGCACTTGGGGTGGTTATCGTCCATTTATCGTTATCGAGGTTAACTGCTCAATTTATCGTGATATTGATTTTAGGCCATATCGCCCATGTTTAGGTAGAAACAAATAAAAGGTTATAATTAGTTTATAACTCTATAATTACTGCACAGAACTAGGTTATACAATTGTAATTTCCTTTTTCAATCATTTTCAATGTCTTCTATACACAGTCATTCATATTTATACTGGAAATTATAAGATGAATACTTTAAAAATCTAGTGACTAGTTAACATAAATTTTCATAAATTAAAATAAATTGAAATAGACATTAACAGAATTTTTTCATTCCATGTAAAGTTTAATTTAATTGCGAATTTCAGTAACAATGGTGGTATTATGAATACTTGGCTCATATTTGTTACCTTCCATAAAGGTTTACTTGAGGAACACAGAAACATCTTATTAACACACTAGAGAACTAGAGAACACCAAAGAATATCTTTTGATTGTGAATGTCATGTTTTAGATAGCAGTTTCAATAACATAAGATGTCTTTTTTGTTGCATACCATATTCTGCAGCTATAAAAAATTCACTCTTGGTTTTTTAACATTTTACTATTATAAGGCTGAATCTTCATGCATTTAATTACAATTTTTTTCATAAAAGCTGTTATGTTATAATGAAGACATAATTCTACAGGTTATTTTAATTTATGCATTAAAGGAATAAAAAATGAAAATTAATTATGATTACTATGAAACAAGTCAATAGGAGCTGATGCTACTAATTTTATTTGGTAGCCACATAATGAGTTGATTGGAGTCCACTGTCTGTAATTGGGGGCATGTTCACACCTCTGTGTTTTCCTGAATTATTTCAGCAGCCGCATAGTCCAGGTAATGAGCATCATACCATCAGAATACCACAACATACATCACACTGCCCAACAATCTGTCTCCATTAGACTAGTCTTGCTGAAGCCAGACATATAATACACATGTCTGGAGACAGCCATAAGTGAATTTTGCTTAAAACTGGGTGGGAACAATTAAAATGCTCACTGAGTGTCATGTTCTAAACCAATTCAAAGCCTCATGAAAGTGGCACTCAAAGTAGGGGCAGTGATTTTGAACTGCAAAGATCAGAAGTGCTATCGTTAACCTGGTCTGACAGACAGCAAGCTTCTATTTACGATGAACAATCTACAGTCAAAAAGTCTCCTATAAAACCCTACTAGACATTGTGAACGCTAGGAGACGCTGTCGCCCCGTTGAACCCACCAGACAGATGTCACAGACACACGTCTAAAAGCACTAGAAGATTCTTTAATAATTTTCTTCAATAGTCTACCAAGCACTGCACAATCCACAATTCTTCAATCAATACAATAATCAATAATCACCAGCAGTCCTCCACTACCAGCAGCTCCGTCTTCTACCACCCAACCAGCTCCATCTGCTGGGTTTTTTCCACAATCCTTTATAGTCCATGACCTGGAAGTAGTCTGTCTTTGGGTCAAATGCCTTCTTCAGGTGCCCCAGAAGTACTGCGGGTTTCCATCCTCGTGACTCCTACGTACTTCCAGGTTAACGTCATGATAATATCCCCCTGATTCTTGGTGAGCTCCCCCTGGCGGCACCCAACAGGGCTGAAGAACCGGACTCCATGTCCCATGCTGCCCTGCGGGAATCCAGGGAACCATTTCCGTCCAGGGGAGCTGCCATCTAGCGTCCTGGGGGATGTAGTGCCCTAAAAAGGCTCTTACTTCTAGTTGAGGGACGTCCCGACCAGAATAAAATGCTGGCCGTCCATCACAACATATAACAGTGTGTTGCAATTGTGTGTGAAGCACAATCACATTTATTTTTAAAACATAACCTGTTTAAAAAAACAAAAACATATTCAAGAGAAAACTTTTCTGTAACATCAGATTATACAATGGCATGCAACAGCATCAATGGTAACTGTGAACCATATGTTGTTGCAGGTGCTGTGTGTGATTTCTGTTAGCGTTACAACTATAGTGTAGTTGTTGATGTAAGCTTGAAAGAACTGGCAGGTGTGAGTGCCTACTGTCCGTGTCCAGTGTCACAGCATTCATTAGAACGTGCAAATTAATTATTAAGCTTCAGTTACCTTGTACTTCTGAGCTCCTGAATGGATAACAACAATTTTAGCTTTTTATTTTCTCTCAGCTCAAGTCTTTTGTTTAGTATCTTTTACTTTCTCCCTTAAACCCTACACAGATCGAATAAATTGGATGTGGGTGTTTTAGGAAGAAACCCTGTGGATGTGGCTTCTGCAGCTCACGATTTGTCATTTTTGCTACACACATTTTAATGAATTGTCGCTAGACGTGTAATCTCATGAGTATCACATCTAGTCCTGCAAGAATTCCATGAGGCAGGATATGACTGCAGTTTTTGTTTTTTTTTTTCTTCCTCTAGAGTAGTTTATTTAAGCAAAATATGGCAGGCATATACCTGTACATGTTAATGCATCAGCTTATGTGTGTCAAAGATCACATAGAGAATGCAATTAACTTGCATCTATGGAAACATGTAAGTGTGTGAGTCAGGCCTGAGGCATATCACATGAGCTCAGTGTTAGTACACCTATCCCTGAAAAAAAACAACAACAACCAAATATGCATCATCAATATCATCATGAAAACAAATGCAAAATAATTTTATTGCAAATAGGCAATAGGCAAAGAGTATGAGGATATTTTCAAGGCATTGAAAATATTCCATATTACAGAAAAGTTCATTATAAAGAGACAGAGCAAAAACAGGTAAACATGATTCTGTGAAGCACTAACCTTCCTCCAAAGTTGGATAAAGAAGAGTGTTAGGTGAACTAGAAAGAATTATAGTCCGAGATTAGAAAAAATGACCATGTGACAAAGACCGTCCAGATTCATAACATATCAGGAAAACCAAAACTAATTTTGAGAATATTTACATCAGATCTTGATTACATTTTGCCTTAAAGTATGCAAAGTGAGAGCAACTAACTCCACCCCTTCCATTTGGGGAACTATAATAACTGAGGCACTCATAGAAGGTGGGTCTCAGAACAACACTTGATCTCTTTAAGCAACCAGATAAATTATAACTAAATTTTTTAGAAGTTTCATCGTGCACTACTTTTGTTTGAATCTTTCTTTTTCTGTTAAATGAGGTGACTCAGCTGGCACATCAACATTTCTTGGGATCAACTGCCATACCTTGCATAACCACAACATGCAGTAAAATGTCTAGCTTTGATTATAAAAAGTATTTACCAAATATACTCGCATTTAAGTTCTCCCGTGGATAAGGCGGGGCTTGATTTTACTGTATAATTTCCAGTATTTTATAATGTGGGTCATATAAGACGAATGTGGAAAACTCACGCTATTGATCCAAGAGATTATGATATGCTAAAACCCAAATGAGAGATTAACCACGGAGCACACTGCCTTTTTTTCCATGTATTCTGCCTGTGTGACCACACGGTAATACTTGAACTTTTCCGAAGCAATGTTTGCACTGTTTTGTGTTTTTGTATCTAACTCGCTCATATACCTTTATCGTAAGAGCATCCTTTATCTACGAATGAGCGTTCAATCTGAAGAAAATATGAAGCTGGCTTTAAATTAAAAGTTGTTGAAGTAGTGAAAGAAATTGGTAACTGCGCTGCTGCAACAAAGTTCGTTGTGTCTGAGAAACTGGTGCAAGATTGGAGGAAGCAAGAATATGTAAAAAAAAAAATAAAGTGTTGTATTTTTGAATGTGTGTATAGGTCGGGGTCTGATTTTATTTTTCAGGTTTCAAAACCAAACTTTTAGGCGAGTATTTACAGTAACTTAATTTTAGATGCTATAGGAGGATTTTAAAGTGTGATCAATAAGCTGTAAGACAAGGCCTTTTTCAAACTGTAAACAACCATTAAAAGATAAGCTGCAGAAAAAATAAGCAAATCTGGAGGTCAGTTACAGAATTTCATTACCTCTTAAAATGGAATTCTCCAAATGAAGAAAGAAGGTATAGCCATAAATTTATAGTCACTGAATTGGATAAATGTTTGTAAAAAATATTTGGACAGGATTGATAAATGCAGCTACTGACCCCAGCTGATAACTTTTTGTCACAGACGTTTAACATCTGAGTGACCAGCCTTAGAACATCTTGATCTGCAGAATCTGCATTTAGCCAGCTGGACAGGTACAGATATGTGTAAACTGAAAAAAATGCAGATGTATTTTTCTGGGACCAGAGACTCTTGTTCTACTGACTATAATGTGTTCTTGCTGCTTATCAACTGCATATTTTAAGAGGCGGAATCAGATTTAAACGTCAAACTACAGTAACAGTACAGTACAGTATGATGTTCAAGTGTTCTATTCTTCCCTGCCAGTGTTTGCTTCTTGAAGAGTTAAGGTGATAACTGTGGGCAATAATACAGTCATAGTTTTCTTTTATGGATTGAGTCTCTTTGCAAATTACAGTTGCTTCTCTATAATGGTAGGGAGCAAACTGTATAGAGCAAAGTAAGACAATCCTTCTGAAGAATTAGTTGCCTTCTGCAAGAAACTTGCAGCTCCAACACAGCAGTGGTCCAAAACAGGCATAGTCAAAGCCTGGACCACAATTAACCAGAGAATATCAGTTTCTGATCATTATTTTTCATCAGGGAATTTTTGTTGCAATTCATTTAGTAGTGAGAAAAACGGTATATAAATGTAAGGAATTATTATTATTATTATTATTATTATTATTAGAAAGATTTGTGGAAATATTTTCACTTTGACATAATACATTTTTTTTTATTGTTTCTATACTAAAAGACAATAAAATGTGAGAAATTCCAATTCTTCTTACGGTAAAACTATTTGACATACGAGTACGTCTTTATTATAGTGCAGTGAGTGTGCACCCCTTGCACACTTTGACAATGTTACCCGCTTGGATTTTCTTTAAGCAGATGATGAACTCATTTGTGTGTCTGATCTGTACTAAGGATGAATCCTTTTCTGGTTACAGGATGTCACACACATGCGCATGGGAAACAGCTGAAGGGCCTAAACACTAGTAATTCTAGGCGGAGTGTACTGACTATCTCTCTCAGTCCCTTGCAGACCTTTCCTGGGAAATCCCGTCTGTTGCCGGCCCCAAGGATGACGTCACTTCCGGGCACGAGGACGCCACTCCCAGTTCCTGCACCGTTGACGTCATTTCCCTTCCAGGCCTTTAAAACTGCCATCTTGCCTCCGTACAGGCAGTTCTGTTCTGGACTCTGACCTAAGCACATCATGCTAATAAAAAGAAAGTTTGCAGCCAAGAAAATATTATACGGGTGGCTGCCCCAACTCTTTATGATGTCTCTGACTCATTCTTGTTGCAAGGGATATCAGAAACAAAGATATTTTTTATAGATGAAAATGATTTTAAGTGAGGGAGACTGTAAGAGTGCTTATTGTCTATGACTGTTTTGGTGCAGTGTTGGCAGTAATTACATAATATACAATGATGCTATTCCACAGATTTAGGAATTCTTCTTTAACTCAACAGATTCCAACAGATTCCAGTCTGTGGCCATTTTGTGTGAAGATTGAGGTTTCTAACCTGATGGTGGATAAACCTGAATTTGATTATATTATCTTCTAAAAAGTATTTTCCTTTTGCATAGTATGCTGTCAAAGCAAAACAAAACATATTTCTGATGTGAAAATAAATATCACATAATTTTTATGTAGATTTACGGTTAAGTGTCACTAGAAGCAGCCTTAATATTCAAACATTTTTTATTTCTTTCCATAAATAGTACTTTGTCAAAATGTTTAGTATGTTAGCTTACTTGTTTATAGATAACAGTAATTTAATACATTTTATTGATTTTAAGAACTATATTTCAATGAGTAAATTACATGTCACTGAAAGTACACAGTACTATATAAAATTTAAAATAAATCACATACGTTCTCCCGTACCCTTCCAGAGAGCAGAGAAGAAAAGAAAGCAATAAAGAAGACTTCATTTAAAGTTACCACCCACAGAAGTTAAAGTGTAAAAAAGGTTTTCTATGATTGAGTGTGATTCATGTTTGGAAGAAATTAATAAATACCTTCTAAATTCTAAACAACTATTTCGATTTTTCCTCATAAAATGAATTGGATTATATTGCACTTTATAGAAGGCATCCTTTGCCTGTTGTTTTTTAGTAAGTGTAACAGTGAAAGTCTTACTTGATGACTACAATGACCCTGTAAACCAACATGCAACACATTGTCTTTTTCCAGTACCATGATAAATAAAAATTTATCAAAATACATGATTTTACTTTTTATTGTAAAACACAAACCAACATATCTATTGTACCCATTTTCACGAACCCAGTGAACCATGAAATTATAATATTACAATATATTGTACATTAGGCAGTAATGTCAAATTAAGAATTATCCCCGAACAATAATGTGCAGTGGATTAGGGAAACTGATTGGAAGAGATCAAAAGGCAATTTGAAACAATTGTTTATTTTTCCTAATGTAATCCACATGTGATTAAGGCACCATCAAAGAATGAATTTTCGATTTTTAAGCAGAATGCTATTTTATTCAATTAATATACACTTAATATGTGATGCTTGAATGCGTCCGACTAACATTGCAAGGTAGCCTGGCTCAATTCACAATTCCTTTATCAAATAGTAGTGTAGGAAGCAGACTTCAGGATCATGTTATGTGTGATCATTGGCTTCTTGGTAAGAAAGTACTGTATAATTGAAATGATTGTAATTAAGTTTAGTATGTTACAGTCAACTTGTGTAACAATTCTTTCAGGTAATAGTGGGTGCACCAGAAAAGAGGAGATATAATGAAAAGAACTCCTAGCCCACAATGTTTTGCCTTTTGAGCATAAACAAATTTTTTTATGAAATCTAAGTAAGGTTTTATATATAATGGTCTTGGTGAGGAGCTTGGCAATTCTGGAATTGCTACTTTAAATTGAGAGTGACCATTTAAGATGGTTTCGGTCAGACAAGCTCAGTGCAGTGCCACTGTGACTTTTTCCAGGAATGCCAGAAAGAAAATTGTTCTAAAGGTTCTAAAGCTGGGAATTCAATATTACAGTACATGTCATGTAGTTTAGGAATGGTGAAATGCGATTGTCCTGTGAGAGTTGTTATATTTATGTTTTTAAATAAAATTATTTTAATAGGCAACATGCACTTGGCATACTTCAGTGATTTCAGTATTACAAGGGATACACTGCTTGCATCATTACCATACTCTCATTTTTCACCATTTACCAGTAGTTTTGCTTTTCTTTTTTTTTTTTTTTGAACTGTCTGTAAAAATACATACAATATTAAAATCAGAGTAGTTCTGTGGCAAATGGAACTCTATAAAAAGAGTTGAAAAGCTTGTTTTCCATACCATACTCGCTATTATCCATCCATCCATCCATCCATTATCTAACCCGCTATATCATAACTACAGGGTCACAGGGGTCTGCTGGAGCCAATCCCAGCCAACACAGGGTGCAAGGCAGGAAACAAACCCCGGGAAGGGTGCCAACCCATCGCAGGGCGTACACACACATGCCCACACTCCAAGCACACACTAGGGACAATTTAGAATCGCCAATGCACCTAACCTGCATGTCTTTGGACTATGGGAGGAAACCCACGCAGACAGGAGGAGAACATGCAAACTCCACGCAGGGAGGACCCAGGAAGCTAATCCGGGTCTCCTACCTGTGAGGCAGCAGCGCTACCCACTGCGCCACTGTACTGCTCATACTCGCTATTATCCCTCACTATTTATTATATCATATTACATCATATTTACTATTACCATTCCCTATTCTAAACATTATAAATTTGAGTGGTTTCTTAAAATCCCCCAAGACATAAAACCTTTAAAAAGTTCATACCACTTGCCCAAATTAGTTTAAGGAAAAGACATTGATGTAATTTTGATATTTTTTAAAACTGTGCCATATCAAAGAATATATGAAATCCTTATTTAGACATGTGTAAATAAACCTCAAGAAGGTAACTTAAGAATCTAATTTGTTATAACACATTCTATTTACAGTATAGTACAGTGGAACCTCTAGATACGAACACCTCTGTATACAAGAAATTCAAGATACGAGGAAAGTATGAGCGAAAAATTCAGATCTAAATACAAGCATTGGCTCGCGTAACGAGCCACGAGCCAGGCTGTGGGTATGCGTGACGCGTTTCCCGATCCGCCTCGACTCGGGGATTCACCCAAGCTGACGCTGCCAGCCCGTCAGCTCACTCAGTGTTCCTTGTTCTCACGTAGCGTGAGGATCTACGCATTTGAGCGCTTGTGATTTCATTGTTTCACTGTAGCAGTTCGCCGTATAAGCTTTTCCAAAAATATCGCGGACATGCAGACGGAGAATAGGAGACGATTGCCCTCAAGAGGAGAGAGAGAGAGGCATGCGCGAGCGAGCGAGATAAGGAGAGAGAGAGAGAGAGGCGAGCGAGAGAGATAAGGAGAGAGAGAGATGCGTGCGCAAGCGAAAGAGAAAAACCATCAGCTCAGTTATGATCACATGACGCTCAGCAGACAAAGTGTATCCATACTACTCGTATTGCAAGATATCGCACGTTTTATCAAGTCAAAATTAATTAAAAAATTTAGCTCGTCTTGCAAAACACTCGTAAACCAAGTTACTCGCAAACCAAGGTTCCACTTGTATATATAATTTATCAGTGTTATTTGTTAGGAAAATTGATTTTTATGTTGATATTTTTGGGGGTGCGGAATGGATTAACAGACCCCTGTGACCCTGTAGTTAGGATATAGCGGGTTGGATAATGGATGAACTGCGGTGGGCTTGTGCCCTGCCCGGGGTTTGTTTCCCGCCTTGCGCCCTTTGATGGCTGGGATTGGCTCCAGCAGACCCTCGTGACCCTGTAGTTAGGATATAGCGGGTTGGATAATGGATGAACTGCGGTGGGCTGGCGCCCTGCCCGGGGTTTGTTTCCCGCCTTGCGCCCTGTGTTGGCTGGGATTGGCCCCAGCATCACAAAACTGATCTGGCTAACAGCACTGTTGCATACATTATATTTTTAAATGATAAAACACTTCATTTTAAGTATTATATTATTTTTTGTGTCACACGAAGTACAAAATGCCATATTATCTATATAATATAAACAAATTTCTGTCCATGCAGTAGTAAAACTCAGGTGTTTTCAGTGTAAATGTTTGCTATGTGCAATCTATTGGAATGCATTTTGTATTATATAGTGGAATGGAAAATGCAATGATTTTTATTATTTCACACAACTGATGCCTTGGAATTGATGTGACTACACCTTTGAATGACTGCGTTATGCGTGATGTCATAAATATTGTGAAATGTAGTTGCTCTCTGTTGATTTCATTTTACTAAGATGGCACTTCATGCATTTAGATTTAAGCACTAGACCAATAATAGTAGACGATTCTTCTTGGACTGGGCCAGCTAGTTAGTTCATAAATGCAAAAGCTGTTTATAGTGCTATAGCCTAATATGCCATAAAGCTATGTACTTTAGTAAGATTACAGTTTAAACACAAATGCTAATATTTCTGATTTTTAAACTTTTTTTGATTTTAATTAACTTGACCAATCATTTTTCAATTTATCTTAGGCCAAAAAGGACAAGAATAAAACTGGTTATGAAATAAGTTTTATATATTATTACAAATGTGAACTCTTACCAGATGTGAGGAACTTTTACAATGATTTGAAAGTAGAGTTATACATGACTTTTATAATTTAACCCTTAAGACACAAGATTAGTGATTAGTTTTGCCTTTTTTCCCCAAATAATTGTAAAACCAACCATTTCTTATTTACCTGTATCTCAGGGTGAAAGATGTCGTCAATAAAGAGTAAAAAATAGCATTATACTAGCATGCTTAATGTCTTTTGTTCAATTGCCCAAAAAATATTTTTTATGTTCCAGAATTTTTGCAAAAGTGAATCTCAAAATCTGATTATGAAATAGTATGACGGTCTGGATTGGATTAAGCAGCCTGTCACATCTTGTACCTGGTGTAACTGTCAATAACATGACAAACATAAACAGCCAAGATGAGAGGCAAAATAAAGAGTTCTTTTATTCCATCTTTAAATCTCAACTCAAAACTTTACTCTTCAACGAACTTTTGTCTTCTGGGCATTCTTTTTTCCCCCATCTATATGTAAAGCGACCTTAGGTTTGTGAAAGGCACTTTGTAAATGCAACTTATTATTATTATTATAAAAACAACCAGTGTTTCAAAAATAAAGTGTGGTGCTTCAATTATTAATCCAGTAAAAAAAGGTGAGGTGTTCAATGGAGGTCAAAACCAATAAGTAAACAGTAAATATTCCAATAAAAAGAGGTTAAAATTCAGTGTAGAATTCAATCCTTTAAAAATCATCATATGCCACCGTGCTTCCTTCTAAAAATCAACATCTCCCCTGTTTACCCTTAAGGGCCTATTCAGCACGAGGAGGCATCTACCAACAGGCACAGTCAATCCTTTAATCCTGCCTCAGGCTATTTTTTAACAATTCACAAAATGACTAAAAGGTTCAATAACAATGGCAAATAAACTCAATGATGGAGGACACTGTATCTGTTTCCTCATTGTAAAAACAGATAGATTGAAAGAAAGAAATCAAATTTTATATTTTTTATATAAACTTCATTTACATAAACGCCAGTCTCAGGGAAGGAGTATAGTATAGTAATTTAATTCATACAAATATATTAGGTTCAAATCCAAATTTACATAGTGTGTTGAATACCAAACACCATTTCAGTTTTGCATACAAATACTGCAAGATTTCAAGGGAGTATGCACCTTTTAAGATATATACGGGCTTGAATAATTGTAATTGTCTGCTAGACCAGGGGTTGATGCTGTCACCTAACACTCTCTTTCCTCCTCTGCAGACTTGCAGAAAGAAATCCTGCCCGATGATCTCACTTCCAGTTCAGACCCTCCTGGACACACCTCTTCCTGTCATGAATCTATATAAGCGCCACTTTGTTACCTAGTTCATTCCTGAGCTCTGGCTGAAAAGACTAATTTTTCTTAATTTCCTTGCTTGTTTTCATAATACAGGTATATATATATATATATACCTGTATATATACACTGTATATATATATATATATATATATATTTATATATATTATATATATATTAATAAAAGGCAAAGCCCTCACTCACTCACTCACTCATCACTAATTCTCCAACTTCCCGTGTAGGTAGAAGGCTGAAATTTGGCAGCCTCATTCCTTACAGCTTACTTACAAAAGTTAAGCAGGTTTCATTTAGAAATTCTACACGTAATGGTCATAACGGCCGACAATGTCCGCCATATTGAACTTTCTTATTTATGGCCCCATCTTCATAAAATTTGGTAGGTGGCTTCCCTGCACTAACCGAAACCGATTTACATATTTATTTCGGTGGTATGACGCCACTGTCGGCCGCCATATTGAACTTTCCAACATCACTAATTCTCCAACTTCCTGTGTAGGTAGAAGAGTGACCCCATCTTCACGAAATTTGGTAGGCGGCTTCCCTGCACTAACTGAAACCGATGTACGTACTTATTTCCGCCATATTGAACTTTCCAACGTTACTAATTTTCCAACTTCCTGTGTAGGTAGAAGGCTGACATTTGGCAGGCTCATTCCTTACAGCTTACTTACAAAAGTTAAGCAGGTTTCATTTCGAAATTCTACGCGTAACGGTCGTAACGGTCAACAACGTCCACCATGTTGAACTTTCTTATTTATGGCCCCATCTTCATGAAATTTGGTAGGAGGCTTCCCTGTGCTAACCGAAACCGATGTACGTACTTATTTTGGTGGTATGACGCCACTGTCGGCCGCCATATTGAACTTTCCAACGGTCTTTTTTACTTATGGGCCCATCTTCAAGACATTTGGTACGCGGGTTCCCAACACTAACTGAATCCTACTTACGTACATATATACGACCATAACCTGCAGCTCGGTCACCGTGTGAGGCGGCGTTGGGTCCCCCATCCCAACGCCTCCCACTTTGTTGGCTGCCTGCCTATATAAGGCCGTCCGACGCTCCAGTCTCTACATTCCCTTCCTTGCTTCGCCACCGGATTAACGTCTCCCTGCTGATAACTGCAGCCTTTTTATTTAATCCACGGCTTCTCCGCTGTTTTATTGTTCGTTTATTACGATTATAGTTATTGTGTAGGTATTTTAGACTTACTTTACATTGTTCAGGTGCCCATTTTCTTTATCGTTCCAACCATACCCCCATTAACATGTCTATCGAGTCGATCACCTTCGATCAGAGAACTGTCACTTACTGAGTGATTTCCATGCCCGGAAATGGCACCTGCCTTTTCCATTCTCTTTGTTACATATTGCACGGCCATATCAGGCTCACTCTTGATATCCGGAGGAACATTGTGTCTTATGTATTGAATGACTGGGACAGGTTCAAGGTGTGGACTGATGACGGTACAGGAGATAATTATACTACACAGGAGCACTATAAGAGTGAAATGCTTAAGCCCTTCATCTATGGTTCTGCATGTGAGTTGATGGCTGACGCTGAATTGTTTGGTTGTTGCTTTCAGGTGTACCGAATTGGCCAAATATTTTACACCTTTCGACAACCGCCAATGCCTCTTAAACATCTTATGTTCACAGGTGACGATTTCAGTAGTGGACACTTTGATGTTTATGAATGTTTAAACTCTCAAAAGCTGGATGTGAAGTTATCGATGAAACCGGTTGTATGCTTACAACTCTTGACAGATGCCGAATGTCACTTCAACACAAGTCCTGCAAATTCTGTCGTAATTGAAACAAACCATGAAACTCAAACCGATTATAACAGCAGCAATCCAAGCTGTGAGATTTGAAACAAGATTACTTTTCACATGGCCAACTGTACGTTGCATGCTCAAGAGTAAGCTCAGCGCACAGCTTAGTCATATTACAACCGGAGGGCCGAACTGACAATGTGGTATGCAAAGAGATCCTTAACAAATAATTATTGGTATATTTTCCCTCAGTTTAAAAAGGTTTAATTTTCTTCTTAATAAAAATTTTAAGGCAGTACTTCGCCGCTGCGAAGCACGGGTATTTGGCTAGTATATATATATATATATATATTTGCACACATTCATTGTGATATGCTGGACAGCCCTCTACTTTGTAGAGATTTCTTAACATCAAAGATTCCAGGGAATGTTAAACGTTTTATCAGATAATTTATGCATGATGTATAAATTTGTTACAATAAAAAAATAATTACTCTACATGGAATAATACAATACATTGAGTACATTGGTTCCAAATGCATTACTGGCTTTTACAATAGCATTCCAAAGTTTAAGTACTTTCTTAAGCACTTAATGCACTAGCA
>JANRMT010062808.1:58519845-58534213 GCA_026402145.1 Polypterus bichir lapradei | reverse complement strand
CAAAAGAATAAGAAATCAGGAAGGGGGCAAATAGTTTTTCACACCACACTGTACACATCACCTGATATGCTTAAATCCAATAACTATTAAAGTTTGTACAGCTTAGAGTCGGAATACATAAATAAAAATGATGATATGGGCAACATACTCACTTGCCTAATAATTGTGCACACAGTGTATATTGATTTGCATATTCAAAGAGGCGTAATTCTGGATGGAGTTGGGGTGGGGCAGCAGGTGCATGCATGTGCGTTACTTTTCACACTGACTGGGATTTATGGAGCGGAAGAACGTGGAAGCTGGCGAACGCACAGATTTATGCATATGGATTTTTTTGTGCGTACGCACATTTCCGCTTTTGTCCTTACGCCATGTTTTAAGTGTGCAGGCGTTGTACATGAGGCCCCAGGTCTCAGCATCCACGATTCAGCCGTACGCCTGCTTGTTCTTCTCAGCTAGTCTGCTCACAATACCTCAATAGTCTTGACTGGATGATCTTCATTATAAACTCTGCCTACGATGGAGAGCTTGCTGATACCATAATAATTTTTGCAATTGTGGCTGTCACCTTTCTTGAAGATAGGTATGGTGATGGCCTTTTTCCATATAACTGGTACTAGCTTAGTTTGCCCTGAAAAGTAGGTGGAGGCAATGAAGCAGAATGTCTTCTTCTGCTTCCACAGTGATTTCATTAGCGCCTGGTGTATTGCCATTCCTAAAGTTTCAGATGACTGCCTTCAACTGCTTGATAGTTGGTTCCATGCTGCGATGCATATTTCTGATTTTGGCAAAACTATTTTGATTTTTTTCATTGACCAGTGGCCCACTGCTCACCAATGCCCTGTGTCCATGAAGCTGGTCCATCAGCTGCCTTGGATGCAGTAGTATGAATTTTAGAATTTGATTCTGGATCGTCATTGGATTTTTGCCTGGTTTCCCCGGTCAATCAGCTCTGGTTACCTCGGCAGGATGACCGCCTTCCTCCTTTTGCAGCCAGGCTTAGGACTGTTTTTGGTGGAATTAAACATCAAATTTGAATAAATATATATATGGGCCCATTAACCTAGACCATCCATTTTGGCCTCCTAGTGGGATAAAAATCCATCCTTTATCCTGACCTGGATGTCTGTATTTCCACCATGGCATCTTTTAATTATATATACAGTATGTAAAATCCAACGTCTGCCTGTATGTCTGTCTGCTTTTCACAAGAGAACTACTTAACAGATTTAGATCAGTTTTTTTCTAAAATTTGCTTGAACATTTTTATTTTGTAACTTCCCTACCTACGTATTTCACTAGTATAGACTAAAGATTTAAATGTGTAAAATATCTTTTATATTTGACATTACATTGATTTCTCAGTTTTTTTATTTTTAATAAATTTGCAAAAACCTCAAGTAAACTTTTTTCAAGTTCATTATTGTGTGTTGTGTGTAGAATTCTGAGGAAAAAAATGAATTTAATCCATTTTGGAATAAGGCTGTAACATAACAAAATGTGGAAAAAGTGATGCGCTGTGAATACTTTCCGGATGCACTGTATTTACAAGTCAAATATAGCATACTTTTTGTCTATTATATCCCAGAAGTGCACTAAGATACACTTGATTTAAGTGCACTTATTGTATTAAAAGTGTGCTATTTTCAAGCACTAATTTTGTACTTAGTGTGCTAATGTAATATCATTAGTGTAACTAAATATGTACTTAAATACAACTAAGTGTACTTGAATGTGCTATTTTGAGACACCATTAAGATACTTAAATATGCTTAAATACATTTTTTATTATTTCTGTACTTTCAAAAAAAGTACCTTGTTTCCACTTGGAGTATATTTGAGTCCACCTTTCAGAGACTTGTTAATACTGTATATTTATAATATATAGGAAATATATTTACATTTTAATGAAAATGTGCGAAAAATACATTGAAAACATATTTGTGATATATTTCAAATGTACCATTTAGTGTAATTAAATTAAGTGTACTTCAGTGAACTTTTAGCTCTGCAATTAAGTGTAAGTAAGTACAACAGTTATGCTAGGTACATAAGGGCCAAATAACAAAACAATTGTCATACAGTAATACATTATTGGTATTTGAATTACATTAACATTTGTATTAAAAAAAACAAAACAAAACTGAAAGCTATCCACTATAAGGCTGTCTTCTCACTATATGATGATTATTCAAGTGAGCTTGCCTAGGGCACAAACAAACAAAATACAGAATGAACAAAATAATTATCACACAGGTTCACATTTTGATTGAGGCAGAATAACTGAGTGCCACAAACCTCCTCCTGTCTGTGTGTGTATGTGCACGCATTACGCTTATTAAAGCTTCTTTTTCAATACAAAATTCTCGTTGTTGCACTTCCATCTTGTGACTGTTTTCACTTCAGAGAGTGTCGTCCCTGGAAATTCAGAAATCACTATCTGTAGAAAAAGAAGAAAAAACAAATGAATGACATTAAAAATAGTTTTTTGTAAGGCATGCCAGCTATATAAATAATATTTTTTAAATATTTTTTTTTTAAAAACAGTAGCATGAATGTTAAATGTCTGCAAAGCTGTAATTTCTGCAAGTGGTCTTTGAATCAAACATATGCTGAACAATTATATGATCAAAAAAGAATGTCACTGAAATAGTCATGCTTTGACTATAATTTAAGATCTGTGTGGTGCTGTGAAGGAAAATACAAGCATCATTCAAAACATGTAATTCTAGACTACCGCAAATATTGATCAAGAAATTTTTTTTTTTTGTTTGGCTGTCATGTGGCAAAACTGAATCAAACGTACAAGGACTCGGCTGTTTTCTTTTTCACCTCAGTCTTTAAAAAGACTTTAAGGTGCAAGCACAGTCCTCCCTGTACCCCTATTTTAGAGCTTTTTTTCTAAATTGAATATTTTAGCCTTTCTAGGTTGTTGTATAACACGTTCGTACTCTGTTTAGTTTGCTTTCAAAATGGTGTTTCTCTTCCATGTACCTGGTGTTTTATACCTTCTTGCTGTTTCCCTAAGGACCAACCAGAAGAGGGAATTCTTTGTAATAAAATTAAAAGTTTTAAAAGTTGTTTATATTTACTTTTACTGCTCATATATAGTGGCTTGAAGTCTTTTCCTTTTCAAATCTCACTATTACAGTGACACGATGGGTCTTTCTTGAGGGATTAGCAGGAAAGCTTCTGTCCATTCTGCTGTTTTTTTATGGATCTATGGTAGGATGTAGAACCTTCTAGGTCTAGGTTTTAAAAATTGTACTTATTTATGGTGTATGATTCCTTTGTTTTCCATATTGTCTTTTTTTATATACTAAGTGTTGTGTTTCTATATACATAGGCCCTTTTAACTTAAGTAGTATTCTTTATTCTCCAATTGTCTGGAGGCCTCAATGATATAATCTTCAGTATCCATTATAACTATAGCACTGTCTTTGTCTGGAGGTTTCATTATTACATTTTTTAAGTTGTTGTAGCTCTTTTAGAGGTTTTCTTTCAGGTTCTGTTATATTTTCATTATTTTGTTTAATTTTATGTGTGCTTTCAGATATAAATTTCTGATATATATAAAAAAATATATATTTTTTTATATATCTTGTTGTTGGGTGGCGTCCACCCAGATTTTAAGAAAAAAAGACATTTGTTCTGTTAACTGTTTATTTTTATAGTAGTCTATTAATTTCATTCTTCTAAAAAATTCTTCAGCCTCTACCATAGTACTGCCCATACAGTGGTGTGAAAAACTATTTGCCCCCTTCCTGATTTCTTATTCTGTTGCATGTTTGTCACACAAAATGTTTCTGATCATCAAACACATGTAACCATTAGTCCAATATAACACAAGTAAACACAAAATGCAGTTTTTAAATGATGGTTTTTATTATTTAGGGAGAAAAAAAAATCCAACTTGTGTTATATTGTCAGTTCTGGGGCTAGGTATAAAAGTTAATCCTTTGGACAATAATGTCTCTTGAGCTTCACATAGTACTAACCATTTTGAGAGGTTTAATATATTCTTTTGATTTCTATCTTCTGATTTGTAGCTTTTGCCCTATGCAATTATATTGAAAAAAGCCATGTCATCCACTTCTGTAAATACTTACATTTGTTTCATAAACTTGTGGTCTTTCTGTGTCTATGCTTTTTTTCTGTGTCACAGGAAAAAAGATGTAATATTTGTCAAAAATGTATAAACTATTCCATTTATATTTTCTGGTAAAGAGAGATTATAAAACACATCCAAACCAAAACAGTCAGTTATTTTCCAACCCGCTATATCCTAACACAGGGTCCCGGGGCAAACTAAATCATTAATTTTTTATTTTAATTATACATAGGAAAAGATGTGATGAAACAATCTGATGTGAAATGCAAATGGAAGAAGAAGGAAGACAAAGACAGAAGACGAAGACATTTGTAACAGTTATATCGGAACTGATTACTAAATTTTTGGTGTACCCTTGTTACAAAATGTTGCAACTAAGCTATGATATTGTATTTCCTCAATGAATTATCACAACAAACAATAACAGCAACCTTTGCTTTGCATTCATCCTGTGTGGCACAACACACCACAGCTCTTCTCCTCTCAACTGCCATGCTCCTTATGTCCTCATTCCTCAGGAATGCCTGCTTTCTTTTCAGTCTAGTTCTTATAACTCTCTGTGAATATCACAAATTAAAGGTCGAGTAGAATACATTGTTGAGGGAAATAAAGTATGACATAGCACCTTAAGTTTCAACAGCCAATCACTTCTCATTCACAACAGTTTTTGACTAGTATCAGCTGATTTAATTGGTGAGTTATTGCTACATGGGGGTAAGGAAGATCCTTAAAACAGACACTGATAAGTTAAAATACATGGAAAGTACCCTGGCATGCTAAGTATGAAATAATTAGGGTGACATACTTTAAAGGAACAAATAAACCACTAAAAAAACTGCATGTTAATACTGTACTGGTGGTTTGATAAGACTGTCCATAGTTACAGAATAGATTATTTACTTCATAAAACAAGTTAGCTGCCAGTCCTTTTTAGTTTTACTGCGCAAATTCCAGTTAAAATGTGCCACTCTTTACATTAATTTAAACAATTACATTTTTTATTTTAAATCAGCTAAATCTTTAAAATATTACCATAATAGTTAAGATTTAAGCCTATGTATGCCATAACCTTATTCCATAAACATGACACAAATAGTAGTGCCCATATACATAAAGTGTGCATACTGTATACGTCAAACACATAGATGGATGAATATATTGGTGCTTTTTCATATAAGTTCAAGAATATTAAAATAAGTGTTAAGTATGTTTAATGCAGTGCAGCTGTACCGTAAGACTATCACTGTGTATTCATTATATGAATGGCATATATAGCTTTCATATAAGGTAACAATACTGACCCAGAGTAATTCCACCAATCTATGCATGTTTATATACAGATTTGTAATTGATTAAACAAAAATTGATTTTAAAACAATATTATTAATTAGAATTATGCATAATTTCAGTTGCCAAACCTGATGAGCACTGTGTCACCTCAAAAGGGGACTTCGGATGCATAAACAACTTATCAGTTTAAAACATTTCTTATTGCTATCTATTTTAAGTATAGAATTCTAGAAGAGAACTGGCTATTTAAACAAAGTTGACTTTTTCCATGCTTATTTTAATGGTGCTTATGGAAGCTGTGAGACGCTTTGCCAAAAATAAGCCCAATACACCTAACTTCGCCCAAAAAGAGGGGCGCTGCAAGGGTCTAGCTTGTCTATAGCTGCATCGTTCCATACAGAAACAATTAAATTTGAGCGCCTGGAGGTGAAAAAAAGCATCTATGAACATCTTTTCACAAAATTAGACCGCTGCGATGCACCTTGCCTTTATTTAAATAGAAAAAATCGTGAGTCATCAAAAAAATGCCAGGAGCTTAAGGTTAAAATATGGTTTAACTATTAAGGTTGCATTTTTTTCAACATTGGGTCGCTATGTACCAGTAGCAGTTATCTGTCTGTGCTAAAAGGGAACTAACTTTCTAACTAACTATAACGTATATAGCATCAACATACACACAAACAATTCCCACCTGGTGTTTTACAGCACTCAAGTGACATATCTCATCTGTAAGAACTGTGGGATAATGGACTTCATTAAGTTCGGGTAACAGAAAGTAATAGATGTTGGAGGTGTGGATGCGGCCACAATGCGAAGCGGAGTCCCGTGTCATCCATTATTCCTTACTCATGAACAACTTTATTGCCAGTTCTTATGTTTATGTTTTAATAAACATTCAAAAGATACCTCAAAACCATATTTTCACATTTGCTATGCCCTTATAATAATACAAACCTCCTAGTAAAAGTGGTTTTGTGGCCATTTCCTTCTGCAGTGCTTTCCTGCTTGCCCATTTAACCTCAATC
Source organism: Polypterus bichir lapradei (assembly GCA_026402145.1). NCBI lineage: Eukaryota > Metazoa > Chordata > Cladistia > Polypteriformes > Polypteridae > Polypterus > Polypterus bichir. The sequence continues at coordinate 58,527,787 of JANRMT010062808.1, read as the reverse complement.
CAGTCTCGTTCCGGCCGTGTCATCACCTGCACCAGTTTATTCTTGTACTGAGATGTGACAATGTCAACACTCTCAACATGAATAGACTTGTCACGAAAATAAAATATCTCAAATTTAAATGGAGACATTTTTATTTTTGAACTTGCTGAAACTGCACGTCCTCTCACTATCATCACTTCATCTCCCTCTGTGATGACCTGATGAGTGGCAGTGCTTCGGTTGATGGCAAAAAAAAGTGCACGTATGAAATCTCAAAACACAGCCATCCTCCACAAATTGTTTTTAATAGCCTGATAGTAATAGTAATTAAAACAACATAGATAGGTAAAACATATTGATTACAGTTGATGTCTATGCTCATATGTGCACATACTCTACTCTAATTGACTATATTTTAAAAAGGTTTGTTATAAATCAAACAATGACCTCCTACATGCACTTGACTAGCTACTTTCAACGTTTTTCCACAGATTATAGTCATATTGCCCCATGCAGCAGAAATGACCCTTAAAAGAAAATATAAAGGCTATCTACAGGATGAGTGTAGCGAACCATCAAAGGCTACCAAATATGGGCAGACAGCAGAAGTTAAAGTTAGTAGCAAAAAAGTTTTTTAAATTTTTTTCTCATATTTTTTCTAATAACTGTATTTATGAAAGCAAGTTTATATATAAGCCTATATATTACTATTTGGTCTAAAACTAAAATAATAATAATAATAACAATACAATTCATCTTTTAATTTGACCACAAGGGGATGTTTTCTTTGTTGCAGGATACGTTTAATGGTAAAGGACATTAAAAATATCTTAATTGTGCATACTCTAAGAGAGTTAGGAGACAGGTCTTAAAAGAGGTAGGCTACATTATGTTTTTATTCACAACAGTAAATAAAATGGATGTTTTAATCTACAAGTTGCAATGGTAACATTAGCCTTATACCAGCTGTCGCTGTGTGCTGTTTCAGTGCTTAGATACAATTCTGCAAAAAAATCTACAAGCTACTTATTAAATTTTTAATCCAGAACTGTTTGTTATCATTATTACAAAATAACTATATCTGATGGCATTATCTAGCTGCCCCAGAATGCTTCAGATGAAAAACCTGTCACAAATTTAGCAAGCCGTCAGACAGAAAAAGAGCAGTAGCAGGACACACCAAACATAATTTCATCAGAGGTACTAAAATGGCAGCATTTGGAAATGTGTAAATTAATTCTTGTGTTAAACTATATATAGTCATTGCATTATTGTCCTTCCCAATACAATTAAAAGAAATTTGAAGTACTTGTAAATCAGGCAGTTATTTATGCATTATATTTCATACAGGAAATGTCCAAGAAACAACCAGAATGCAAAGTGTCTGCTACAACAGTTGGCCCGCAAGAGACACCAAACTTAAAGGTTGTTATTATTTATTAGTGTAAGCTTTCCCTTTGAATACACAAGCAATCTTTTTTTTCTGCAGATTAACTGTTGACATTAATAATTATTACATAATGTCATCACAGGTGGACTTTTTGGATGGAGATGATCCTGTGTATCCTGGAGCACCTTTGACAAAGGGAGAAAGTTTATATTTGCTAATGTCTTATGTACTAAGGCACAATCTGACAGTTGTGTCACTAGGACATCTACTAAAGAGTTTCAACGAGCATTTCCCAGGCATGGTGCCAGTAACCACATATCCTTTTCGATAAGGTTATGGTCAGTATGTAAATTATGAATCTCATTTTTACTGTCCAGCATGTGGGAACTACCTTGGGAAAAACACAAGTGAGCTACATTATATTGCTTGTTATACAGTAACTGATTCAGAGAGCTGTCTTAAAAGTGGCTGCTTCTTTGTTGTGCTTAGTTTGGCTTCACAGATCAAAACATTGATTGAACAAAAACCAACAAGTTTTAAAAAAGATTCTGTCAGTGTGGAGAAGAGTACCATCAACTGAAAGAATCTGGAGAACTGAGTGAAGATGACATCTTTAATTTGGAACTGTGATGGAATTCCACTGTTTAGGAGTTCTAAGTATCAAATCTGGCCCATCCAATGCCCGGTTATAGAACTTGAACCTAAAGAACACGAGGCAAATATCTGCCTTCCGTGTCTTTGGTTTGGGGAAAAGAAGCCAAACATGTTGACATTTTTTAAGCCATTTGGAGATGAGCTGTTAGTTCTAGACAAAGATGGAATTAAATTGAAAGACTCAGCAAACGTACAGCATGTCTCCAAGGTGTATGCTCTTATATGCAAATCTGATTCAGTTGTTTGCCCACACCAAATAGTTTAATGGCTTTTATGGGTATGATTTCTGTTACCATGTTGGAGGAGGTCCTTGCACAAACAAAGTCCGGAAACCAAATCTTAGAAATGAGGCGGACCACTTTTATCATGCAATGGCTGCAACACCTGAGAATCCTATAATTGGGAGTAAAAGGACCTTCACCATTAATGAAACTCAAGAAATTTCAAATGATAAATGGATTTGTCCTGGAGTACCAGCACTGTGTCTGCCTTGGTGTGACATGACAACTAGCTAATTTGTGGTTTGATTCAAGACATCATGACCAAGAGTGGTACTGTATATTGAAACAAGATCAGGCCACACTGACAAAGAGCTCATTGCAATTCAACCCCTAGTTGAGATAAGTAGAGTACCTCGATCTGTGGCAGACAGAAAGTATTGGAAACTATCAGAGTTTGGGTCATTCCTCTTATTCAGTGCTGTGCCCATATTGAATGGGGTTTTACTGAGAACTACCTTTTTCTTTTAGTGTTTGCTATGAACATTCCTTAGGGAGAAAAGGTGAAATGCTGTGAGATTGAAGTAGCAGACAAAGCTCTCAAAAAGTTCACTACACACTTTAAGAAGTTACATGGAACAACAAATATGACATTCAATGTTCATCTACTGACACACATTATAGCAAGTGTTAGGAACTGGGGGTCTCTGTTGGTTACATCAACCTTTTCCTATGCATCATTTAATAGGACTTTGTTGAATTACTTCCATGGAACCACACATGTTCCTGAGCAAATAGTTAAGATTGCTTTGCTGGAGGAGTCTAACACAAAAAGCAGAAAAGGTCATGACAGATGTTAATGATGGGGTTAAAAGTATTTTTTTTTTATCTAAACAGTAATTTATCAAGTTCTTATTCAGCCTGCCTAAATGAAAATGTCAGGGGTTTTGGCAATCCTTCTCACGGTAAACTGTCAGCACTGCAAACACTTGCTATCAAAGACTTGCTGGGTGTTACAAGCAGACAATACGTATGTTATCATCATTTTATTATAAAAGGGATCCTATATCATTCAAGCAGTAACAGAAATCTAAAAAAACGGGTCAACTCCACAACAGAATTACAGGATGGAAGATTATGCAGAATTCTTAGCCTGGTAATATTCAAAACACAATTATCAATGCACTGTGTACTGGTAAAGGAGCTCATGAAGACTGGTAGACAGCTGTGCAGGGATGGTCAACTAAACATTACTTCTACTTTTGTGTCTCAGGTGATGGAATCCAAGAATGTGTGTGCAGCGTCCACTGAGCTGTTCTACAGAAAATGCATTTTGATCCAATCAACAGCCATAGAGTATGTTATTCAGAGAGAGATTAAATAGTAACTGAACAACTGTAAGAAAAAAATCAACAGTCATGAGAGTTAGGGATTACTGTATCTCAGTATGTATTCAGGGTATGTCTTATAATCTACTGATAAAGCTGGAAAATAATTTTAGTAGTACAAATGTTCTGCTGTAAATTGATAAAATACAAATAAAAAAGATATTATTGTGATGGTTGTCCCCAACAAATATTGAGCACACAGACTGTGCATGGTGATTTCCTACATAATCAAATTCTTTTAAATGATGAATTTTCCAGTCAAGATGCATAGTCAATTTCCTATTGTGTTCTCAAGTGATAATAAATTTTTGATAGCTGTCAAATGTGAAATGAACCTTGGAATATGTGTTTGCTTTAATGACAATAAATGTACAAATTACAAAAGATACATTTCAGGATTGTCCTGTCATATACTCTGATAGCAGTATTAGAAATGTTAGATGTATTCTAAAAAAGCATGTTATTCTTTCTGTTCATCGAAATTCTGTTATGTAAAAATAAACACATATTTTAAGTACTGCTTAAAAACACTGGTGACTTTTTTTATAAAAGAAAAGTTCTGTTAAAATTATGGAAATTAACATTTTTAATAACTTTTTTGAATTAATCAAGCACTCTTTAGAAGAAAGAACCACATGTCTAGTTCGTATTGGTTTATAGCGTACTTTTGAAGAATGCAAAATCTACAGTCATTTTAGTCACTAATACACTTCATGTAGTACTTTAAAACTGCTGTGCTAACAATAAACATATTTTGGAAGTGTGACAAAAGTACATTTCTTACAAGCGATCCCTTTCACTTGATAATCATATAAACTCCACCAAAACTGAGTTTGCATTTAAAGCATTGAAAGCACACTATTAAGTAACTAATAAAACATTTCTCTATTCCACAAAAATTGAGCTTCAATTTAAAGCTTTTAAAGCACACTGTCAAGTAACACTAACAGTACACTTTTGTTGAATGCATTAAATATCAACTTATGTATTAGTGCTTCCCAGTTAGTACACTACTTTAGTAAACTAAATTTACTACTCAGGTAAAAATACATTTGTAAGTAATCCCTTTGTAGTGCATTTTCTTGAAAATACACTTAAAATGAAGTTGATAATAGTGTATGAAAGTACACCAAAATTGAACTTATATTTAAAGCATGCATAGTACAGTGCACTAATGCACTAATAACACATTTTAATATATTGTAGTGGTAGTATACATTGTCTGAGTACACGTAATATCAGTTTAACTATCAGTGCAAATTAGCATATTTAGATTACGAGCACTGAAGTACTAAATGTATTTTTAATTTATACACTTATATTATGTTTTGTTTGTACTTATTTTAGCACACAAAAACAGTAATGTGTTAGAAATTTACTTTCTGATATTAAAGTATACTTTTAGTACAATTAAGTATATTTTATTTTTACCTGAGGAAGTAATAATAATAATACATTTTATTTATAGTTAATGACTTGCGGCTTACTGATGTAAAAACAAACATGCTAAATCATTTTTTTTTATTTTGTGAGTGCAGCCTTTGATATTACTGATCACAGCATTCTTACTACCACCTTAGACAATGGTTGGGCCTTTATGGCAGCATCTTGAGTCGGTTCCACTCTTACATAATAAAAGAAACTTACTTGTGGCAACTACACATCCGAGATCCATTATATTATTTATGGTATGTCGCTGGGTGTTATGCGTGGCTGAATACAGATTTATTTATCAATAGTGCCAGATGATCCTGAGGCTGTACACTGATAAAATGTTTTACTGACACCAAACAATACATAACTAGGGCTTTGCTTGAATATAACTAAGAGAAAGAAAAAAAAAAGTGAGGACCGCAGAAATAAACTAGATCATTTGGCTTTGAAAATAAGGCCAAAATTTACTAAGAGTTATTGTCAATTCACAGCTAATTTTCAGATCACACATTAAACATACAACTAAGACTGTGTTCTTTCACTTAAGAAAACACTGCATGAGTTAGATCTCATATCATTACAAGGTGCTGAAAAGTTAACACATACTTTTTGCCTTTAGCTGTCTAGATTATTGTAATGCACTTTTATCAGGACTATCTAAAAAAGATATAACTTGGGGGTAATTATACCAAAAAGGAACAGCAAGATTCTTAACTGAAAAAAAGGAAATCCAAGCCTATCTCATCGATATTATTATCATTATACGAGCTGCCTTTGTCCTTTAGGGTTAATTTTAAAATACTTCCAACTGTATATAAAGCTCTGAACAACCTAGTACATTCTTATGTTTTAGAGGATTTGTCCTGCTACATTTTTGATCATAGACCCTTGCACACTCTTCTGAGAGTGAAACATTTTGTTTTTATACACCAAAAATATAAAGTACTTTGAGATAAATTAGGTCAGTACACTTCAAAAAATGTACAAAATCCCAAAAGATTTGGATTTTTATTGATCTCTTAAGAAATTACTAGCATTCTTTCGTAATAGGGAGGGAGTGGAGGTGGTAATTAGCACTTATCATAAAATGCAGTTTTATATCCTGTTTTATAGACTGGTCACTAATCACCAGAGATGGGGGACTCGAGTCACATGACTTGACTCGAGTCAGACTCTAGTCACAATTTTCAGGACTTGAGACTTGCTTGATTGAAGTAAGAAAATGACTTGACTTGACTTTGACTTGAGAGTAAGTGACTTGACTTGAGACTTGACTTAAAGTGGAAGACTCGACAATGACTTGAACTTTTAAATATAATTCGTTTAATAAAATAAAATAATTTAATAAAATAATTATGACTCAGCAGCAGCATAATTGGCGCCTGCGCCCTTAACGCTGCACAACTCTTAACGTTACCAAGAAGAAGAAGAAGAAGAACGCTGCACAACTCAAACCGCGCCAAACATGGCAGACAATAGTCAAGCTCCTCATATAGTCACGTTTGGCTATAAGGACTTTGAACTAGACCGTACTAACAAAAAAAGATTTGCCAGATGCAGAGAATGCAACGCGAGAGTATCAGACACGACAACCACAACATCAAATTTCATCCGGCACTTCAAAAACCACAAGGAAAGGTAAGAAAGTTGAATTCTTTATAGTCAATTTAATAAAACGATTACTAATTAATTAAATTATTCTTTTCTGTTTGTCATAATTAGGCCTTGGTTGCATGTTTTTTTATCAGAAATGTGATGATCATCTCATAAATAAAACGCTATAACGTTACCAGTGGCGTAGCCACATTTTAATGTTGAGTGCAACTTGAAATGAAAGGGCTTCTCGATATTACATGTAAACTATAATGTCTATATTAAATGTGCGCATTTTCAAGCGTTTGTATGGACTGACTGCGTGTGGTTAGTTGAATGGCAGCTCGTGTAACGTTATACTGCATGAAAATCTAAGATGAAAGCGTCGGTGCAATCACTTCTCCTTCAATAACTCGTTCAAAACTTTTTGGTCATACAGACAAGAATAATTTCATCATTCGAATCGGTTACGTTAAGTGTCTATAATTTTTTTGTGTACACTCACAATAACAACAAAATGTTGTGTGCTGTATAACAATGAAACCAATTCAAATAGAAAACAAATAAATAAATGCAGCTTCAGAAGACTCTAAACGGTTCCAGCCGAGGAGGAGGAGTCTTATCTAGCGCAACAATCGGTTATTTTCTAAACAAATGGACAATTTATATACTTTTTAACCTCAAATGCTGGTCTTGTGTTGTCTCTGCGCAGTCTGTGTGATTCGGGTAAATACAGTCTTAGATTGCAGCAAAAGTGCAGACACAGTGTTTACACAGTTAACATGTATAGAAGCTCAAATGCCCTTTACAAAAAAAGGTAAAAACAGCATTGCAGGATGTTTTTGACATTAAAGATATAAAAGAGATTGTTGTTTTTTTGACATCTATTAACTGTATTTACCCGAATCACACAGACTGCACAGAGAGGAGACAAGACCAGCATTTGAGGCTAAAAAGTATATAAATTGTCAATTTGTTTGGAAAATAACCAATCATTTCGGGCTTTCTGAAGCTGCATTTAAACTGCATTTTGGAAGTTCAAACTTCGGGGCGCCATACGTATCCATTATATATAGACAGAAATCCTGAAATGTTTTCCTCAAAACAAAAAAAAAAAAAAACAATTTCTTTATGAATGAGGAAAGAAAGACATTTTAGACTGGATTTCTTAGTTTTAAACATTTTGTGTAAGCAACACAATTTTATTTTCAGATATTAATGTAGCACAGATATGCTTATAATTTAAATATAGCAATGCAAATAAGATACATAATATATGTATATAA
>JANRMT010062808.1:58506749-58519835 GCA_026402145.1 Polypterus bichir lapradei | reverse complement strand
AATTTAAATATAGCAATGCAAATAAGATACATAATATATGTATATAAGTTCATCTTTTCTGTAAAACTTTTTCTGTGCAAAAATAAACGTATCGAAAATTTAACCTCTGTTTGTTTTAGTACTGCAACTTGACTTGACTTGGCTTGAAACTTATCATGACTCGACTTGACTTGCTTAGGGTGAACCCTTGACTTGATTTGACTTGCTTAATTTGTCTTAACTGTGACTTGAGACTTGACTCGAGACTTGATGGTTAACACTTGAAACTTGCTTGGACTTGATCATATGCGACTTGTCCCCATCTCTGCTAATCACTACTTTTGTGTATTTTCTTTGTTTTATGCACCAATATTACCTGGCCAAGCTGTGATGCCAGGAAGGTGAAGAAAGCTCCACAAGAGTATCCTATTAATAATGCAACATACTGTATACAATATGTACTGTAGAACCCACAGAGGGGGGGCCAGGTGGTTTTTTCACCTTGGAATCCCTGGAGGTTTGTCTCTGCAATCTAGTCTGATAAAGTTTTTGTTTTTCTCTCCTACCAGACCATCTATGCATAGCATTTGTTATGCTGGACAGTGTGTTTGATATAGTAATATCATTGGTTTTGTAGTTAGAAATTTACAAAATACGTTAGTTTTTCACATCTAGAAAGTTGTCTAGCATTGATCCTTACCTTCAGATAACTCGCACATTGTAAAATAGTTGTACATATCATTTTGAAACAAAAAGCACACCAATATTATGAGACTCAACCATTGTAAAAGAGGGCAGATGTGTTCACTGAATCAAGTCTTCTTCTGCAAATAACCTTTCAACCCCTGGGCCGTGGTTTTCTCTCAAAAGACAAAAATCACAGTCATGTTGATTTACTTCTGTATTTATGTGAGAACTCCTCACAGGAAGGCTACTTCTATCACACAAACGATCAGAAAACCTTTTCTTAACTTGAGAAAAATAGTGCCAGAAATATGTGATAAAATGATTATTTCAGATCTGTTTGGTTGCTACAAACATGCATCGGAAACATGGAAAGCGTGATTTCCCGTATCAAAACTTTTGACACATTCAATAAGTTTTATGTTTTTAATTTCCAGAGTGCTCCATGCCCATAGGTTACATTATAAAACACCAGGACCAACAATGTATGTTTTAAAACTTCTAGAAAACATTTATGCAAATGTATAAATACCAGGTTTGTGAAGAAATAGCTTCAACTTGTAAAATACCAAAATGATCCTTATCTTGAGTTGCTGCCACGGACAGTTTATTTAATTAAAAGACCTACATATTGAGAAAAAGCAGATAGTTTCACCTAACTTTGTTTTTCCCAAAAATAAAAGTACATTTATTAAAATTCCATATTTCTTTACTGTTACACAGTAAGAACATTACAATACCAATCCCCTTAAGATTATATAAAATAAAAACAGATACTACTAAGAATGCTTTTAAACACAGTGTTTTAATTATTAAACTTACTGGTCTATAGTTAGCACAAAGATGGCCATGCATTAAAGAGATGCAAGTTTTATGAGTCACTTTAGGGAATGGCACACAGCTAATAACTACTACACTATTAATTTTCCACCTAAATTGCTGCTCTCTATGGTATGTTCAACTTTAAATTAAACTATACTTTAGTCAAGAAAGCATACATAGAGACATTGTATTGATTTAAAGGTGGAAGTGGAAATCCTTGAATGAAACAGCATGTATATTTTATTGTAACTGTTCATGTTAGTAGAATCAATTGTAGGTATAAAAAATATAAAATTCAAGACAGATGGATAGCTTATTTGTCCAATGGAGAAATTTAGCTTTTACAGAAGCACAAATAATATTATAATGAAGGATAACACCCCTCTCAAAATAGATTCATTCAGTTATTATATTGATATACTGGTACACATTGCTGCTGGTGTGCATCTGTAATTGGCTTATTGATGACCATTTCCTTCTGGAAATTTGGCAAAAAAAGACTAGATGGCATCAGCTAATATGTAGCAACTATAACCTTTAATATACTGTAAGAGGCACTGAAGATAAAGACAGAATATAGCTTTTTATAGCCAGGTAAGGGTTAGGGAAGCTGAGAGCCTTATAAGGATTTTACTTGGAAGTTTTGTTTGGTATTTTAGCTGCTAAGTTAGCCTACATAGACAGAGTGAGAATACTGTGTGGCATTTTGCTCTGTAACATGAAATGATTCCATCTGTACTCTAAACCAGTGGTACTCAAAGTGTTTTGGACCAAGGACCACTTTGCTAAAGTCGACTTGAGAGAGGGTGATATATGTAAAATTATATATAATAATAATTACAAAGTTTTAAACAGTAGCAGTACGTATCACAGTAGCCCTTCTGACTTTATATCAAAACAATTACTAGAGTCTATTTTTAAACTTGAGATCAGACAAGATTTACATTTAATTTTATTATATCTGAACAGTCATGTAAACTGCAATTAAAAAAATAAAAATGGAGATGACATTTAACAAATAATAAATACTGTTTCTGGCACCAGTGTAAAAATCTCTTAAATAAAGACTCCACTATGTATCACTTCACGTGTAATGTTTTCACACCTTACTGTGTACTTTGTTTCCCAAGGTGTGTGAAAACATTACAATGCACAGATAGCATACCCAATGAAGCAAGAATAAACACTTGGCTTTCTTTGTTTGTGTACTTATCTACTATAAAAGCATGTGGGTGTGTGGGTGATTGAATATGAGCGCAAGTTTTTCAGTATAGCAGTCCTCAAATTATGTTTTTTTTCTAATGGACAACACATTTGTGGCCAAGCGCTACATTCTATCTGTCCTTCCGTGTTCACAAAGAAAGCCTACTGTTCATTCTCACATACATCATCAGTTCTGCAGAAGCATTGTGAGTGAGTTCCCTCTGTGCCTTTTGCACACAGCTTGCTCCATCCACAATGTGCCACCTCATGTGTTCTGCTTTCCCCATGTCAGATTGATGCAATCATGTACTTTGTATTATAAGTTTGAAAAACATTGCATTGCAATTTCAGGTGAGTTTATATACTTTTTTTACTAACTGAAATAGCTGGAAAACCAATAGTTTTCAGATTAGTGTATGATCTTTTTTATTACTTTTACTGAAAAAATGAGTGATTATAACTTAGATTTTATTTCTTTGATTAATGTATAGTTGTCTGGAGGAGAGTGAGGTGGCAATTCACATTTAGGTATCAACATATAATACAAGCAAGTGTTTGTATATGGTTCAGTATATGATCCAGATTTTCAATACGGCTGTACCCGCATCATATTCTTTTTCTAAAAGGCACCTGATTCACGGCCAGGTACCACATTCCATCAGTCCTTGTATTATCATCAAGAAATCCCACTGTTCATTCTCCACCTTCTTTTTCCATCTTCACAAATGTGTCACCATTTTGCCACATTGTGCCAAAAAGGTAAGAGAATGCCATCTCCTTACCACAACACTACCACTTTTGTGATAAGTAACAAAGGGGTTTCATAATGTTCTAATTCACTGTAAAAATTATATACTAAAATTTTTCCAGTTGACTGGTGAACCATGAATCACTAGAGTCGCCTGTTAGCTAAATTCTGCATTGTATTACAGACAGCAAACAATTATAACACATTAGGCATAAAGTTCAATCAACAGCAGGCAGCCTGTCAGCACAGATGTGCAATATCAGCAGCATTGAATTAAAGAACTGCCTTAACCAGACGTGGGTTCTACAGGGTGACATAAAAGTTGAGTTTAGAAGTGAGACCTGCACTGTAACCAAGATCAGCTGGACCAAAGAGAGACTAAGGTTAAAGTGTCATGTGTAAGATAAAGAGCAAGGGAAAGGGCCAAACACAACAAGCAAACAAAAGTGGAATTGAAGCAAATGTTGTTAAAATACAAAAGAAAGTTAAACACCGTACTTCGTGATAGTATTTTTAGAGAAATTTCTCAAGTTTCAAAGTGTATTGGGCAAGTAGCACCAATGTCGACTAGCAGCCTTAATTGTTATAAATAAATATGCATGTAAGTAAATAGATTAACATATCTTAAAAATTTAGAACTAACTTTGCCCTGGTCACTGTTAGGTTGCAGACAACTGGTCTCACACTTGGGGTCGACTATTGGTCCATTGATCGCATTTTTAGAACCACTACTCTACAGTAGGCTCTGGACACAACTAACATGAGGCAGTAACAACTGGGTGGAATGCCAGTTCACTACTGGGCATAGTCATGTACACCAAGTAATTTTATATTTTAATTGCCAGTCAAATATGGCAAGAATTTCCTTAAGGTGTAAGCTGAAACTGAAGTACCCATGGAAACGTCATGCACATTTGAATACCAGGGTTTTCCGTGACATCATGTAATTTACAAAAGCATAAGCAGGATCTGATTGTGAAAAGTTTGGCTAAATATTAAAAAAAACAAGCAAACACGTACTGTAGGTATTATCAACTAGAATCCCCATATGTTGAGCATGCAACAACTAAAGCAAAGATTTGCACAACAGTTAACTAGAAGACATGAAACCTAAATGATTGTAGTGTCATTATTTATATGTTGTCAGTTCAATTAATTGTTTATGCTAACTAGTGTTCGGAGAAACAATTACATATTTTGGAGTTTGTGATATCCTCTTTGTGAAGAACCATGACTTTATGATTTTTTTTCTGTTCCACATTCAATTCATGTCATGATTTCCATATTTCTGTAAAATTAATTACATTTGAAGCTCCATCTATTATTACACATTCTGAAATGTTTTCAGTGTCTTGATTCATCAACTATTTTTATTCCCATTTCACTCCTGTCAACCCCAATCATATTTTTATCTTTATCTTCATATAGATTAACATTAGACATTATTAGTCTTCTCTATCCATATTTGGAGTCATATTATTGACTGTTTCTAATATAACAGATTTGCTCATTTTCTTTTGTTTTTCTTTTCAATTGCATATCAAAATGGTCATAGCTTTTATAATGTTTTACTTGTCCTGTGTTTTAAAAAGAAACAAACATCAGCTATTTTTGATTTACTGTTATTCTTTATTTAATAAATTCATGGAAACTTACAATGTAAAATATATGTAAGATCTTGGCAAGATGGCAAAAATTTAACATCCACAAGGGAAAATGTACTGCTAGAGCACAGGACATCTTTTAATGCACCCTGGTCGCAAGACCACACTTTAAAAAAACAAGAAAAAAGAAAACAAACAAAAGCACAGTACATACAGTAGAGAGTAGATTGAAATAATATTTTTTCAGATCTTAAAAGAGGCAGTGTGAAAGTTGTCTTTAGAAGTCTCAAGATATCACATGACAAAGTTGTTTTTCAAGTAGATATCTGATTGTCACAAAAGTGGGAGCATTTAGGAAGAAGCACATACCAAAATTTGACCAATCTACTGACCACAGAAAAGTGTCAAAATGAATGATCCTTCTAAATGTGAGTGATGAGAAGAGGGACAGAGTGTTGGAAAATACAGACTGCAGACCTCATATAAACAGGGACAAAAAATTAAAGGTTTTGGTTAACTGAGCTGTACAATCATTTGTCGGTTAGGACAGCTGTTTTAGTGTAGATCTGTGAATCCAGTGGAGAGAGTAAGGTGAGTAGTGTGAGTAAAGGACAGAGTTAAAGAAGGATACATTTGGTGATTTAAAGAGAATAGAGGAGAACAGAGCACACAAATTGAGCATCTCTGGAGAGACCTAAAAATGGCTGTCCACCAACGTTTACCATCCAACCTGACAGAACTGGAGAGGATCTGCAAGGAGGAATGGCAGAGGATCCCTAAATCCAGGTGTGAAAAACTTGTTGCATCTTTCCCAAGAAGACTCTTGGCTGTATTAGCTCAAAAGGGTGCTTCTACTAAATACTGAGCAAAGGGTCTGAATACTTAGGACCATGTGATATTTCAGTTTTACTTTTTTAATAAATCTGCAACAATTTCAAAAATTCTTTTTTTTGTCTGTCAATATGGGGTGCTGTGTGTACATTAATGAGGGAAAAAATTAATTTAAATGATTTTAGCAAATGGCTGCAATATAACAAAGAGTGAAAAATTGAAGGGGGTCTGAATACTTTCCGTACCCACTGTATTCACTTCTTCTTGTACAGAGTGTAAGAATTAGCATATACATTTGGCAATCATACTGGAAAGGCGGCTGGTGTTTTATGGCGGATGGATCGGAAATTGGTGTAGAGGTGAGATGACGTAGACGGGATGGGGCAGAGATGATGTCATCAGAGGGCGACTGGGTTGAAGTCATCACGTGAGGACGGCTGGAATGCGGAAGATCTTCTTTGTTCATGCTCGTTTTTTAGCAGAGACTTCACATATCAGGATTCGTCTGTTGTTTGGTCTTTCTGATGAAAAAAGGAGAGAGGTGTTAGTACGTCATCTTATATCCCTGTCCGGTGAGTTTTCAAGCTCCATTGGTCCTTTTGGCTGCCCCCTAATCACGCGTGTGTGACATAGGATATAAACTAAAGTTGTCTAAAAGCCAAAATATTACCTGTGCCTCAGTTGGCAAGAGACTGATGTATAACAACATGTACCTTTTAAATTAAAATTCCATGGTTTTGTCTCTGTCGAAATACAGGTCACCCACTCAATTATAACTTAATTCAAATTTAATTTCAATTTGCTAATTCAGGGTGTTCCAAAAAATGTATATGGCCAAATTGGTTCACCTCCACAGCCAAAATCAGGCTTGCAGCACCAAGCATAAAGGCAATTGCACATGATAGAATAAGCGATATTTTTCAAGATAAGCAATTCCATTGAACAAATGATAGAAAACTGGAGAAAAATTGCTCAAGAAGACAAAGCTAAAGGTTGTTGTTAATGTTTTAATAATAAGTTAAGAAACTGAGGGGAGCTTATTATTATTTTGCACATTTTCTGGTATGGCTGTGCTCCAGTGGCCTTTTATGCAGAAATGCCATTGATAATGATATAGAAATATATCAAAAAGGCTGTATCACCTCAAGGAATAAAAGGCCAGATGAAAATAACTCAGTGTGTAACAAATGATTGTTTTGTAACCAGCTCAATAAGGGGGAAAAGCAACATATCTATGAATGAGTATGACTGTAACATCCTAAAGTTTTAGAATCATTTTCATTATAAAGAAATGGAAGGATAAATGATAGGTGCACAGTAAAAATGCAGGTGTTAATTTAACTCCCACAGACTCATTTTCAACACTGCCCCAGATAACATGTGGTCCCACTCCACCTAGTGTAACTTGATCTCTACCTCCAGTGTTAAACTTTCAGATTTAATTCAACACCAAATTGTGTTAAAAATTAACACTGCATAACACGGACTGGTGTTGGAACAATTTTACTCCATAGTTAAATCAACTCTTTCAAGTATTATTTTTTACTTTTATGCTCCTTGTAATGAGTTGAAAATGTAGCTCTTGCTAGAGCATGGGAAAGGTGCTATATAAATAAAGTGTATTATTATTAGTGTATCTAATGAATGATAATGTTCAGCGTTAACTTAATTTTGCACTATTAACTGAAATTTTGTTTTTTGAGATGTACATATACAAAAATGTATCAAGTAATTTAAAGAGAAACACAAAAATGGAAATAGTTAAAAAATATTTATTGTTCTTGAGTGTTATATTTATACATTATATACATAAACATATACAGCACAGTTGGATTAAAAAAAATCTTCCTCACCTCATTGCTATTAAAAAAAGAAACATGCTCTTTACTTAAATTATAAACATTTTTGTGTGTATGCACCGTTTATACATGAGGCCCCAGGTCTGTATAGCAGTGAACCCCAAATCTTTAAACCCATCATCTAGTTTTACTGCAGTAGGCTTGTTCCTTCTTTCTTTCTAAGTATCCGTAATTAAAAGAATGTATTCTATTATCAATTTCATGGAAACTGATAAAATTTTCTTGTATATACTTCAAAACAAGTTTTATTTCAAATGGCACTAGTCCTTATAAGACATCATGCATAACATCTACTGCAAAATTATCAACTGCGTGGAAATACTGTTGAGTATTTAGGAAACAATCACATTTCACGATGTATACATTAGATTGTGAAGAATTAGATTTTATAGACTGACAGTGCTCATCATGCATCATTTTAGTACACAAAATTACTTTAGAATCATCTTCGGAGAACACAGTCTGAAAATCTTCTGTATCCATGAGGCAAAAATGACAACAGTTTTTCCTATTTTAAACGATTCAACAAATACAAACAATGTGTGAAGACCAAGATTATCTCCTGTAACTTGAAAGATACTTCCACAAATATGGCCACCCAGTGCTGGAACATCAACTCCCTTACTTTCAAGAATTTTGAGGTCACAAACCAGGGGCTCAAGGATAGAACTGAACCCATAAGTCTTTACATCCTATGCATGGAAGTGCACATAAATGTATGTTAACTAAACTTGAATTATATTTTGCTGGAAAATTCCTCAAAATAAAGTAAACTCGACCCAATTTATTTATTCCTTTTTTTGAACCTTGAGGATTGGCAGTTTCAAATTCATCATAAAACAGTTAAATTTGTAGTGTTATTTTCTCTTTCGAAAAAAGATGATGTCTTCTCCAGTAAGATCCAACCTTCAATCTACATAAACATCATCTTTAGGGATATAAGTTGGCTTAATATATGGTTTAGTTCACTAATGTTAGAATTTTCACAAATGCAAACTTGCATTTAAATGATATGACTTACAAGTAAAACACTTCATCTTTGAATATTTACATGCAGTTCTGCTTCTACTGTATAATTCTTTCTCTTAACTCAGACACTCGTGGACTTTCTTTTACTTTACCTATATCTATGTTATACACAGTCGTCTGAATAAATGTGTACATGTTGTGCAAACACTTACTGTATGCAGTTCCAAAAACAAAATGTGCTTTAAATACTTCATCGAAGGCTCCAAGTGAACACACTGCCTTGCAAGGATTGGCCAAATTGTCCATTATGATATAATATGCATGGATACTGCGTCTTCTGGTACCGACAGCAAGGAAATAGGGCTGGCGTCTTTGGGTTATAGCATCCAGATGCTCTTGGAGGCTGGTTCCAGTCTAAAAGGAGCAAAACAATTGTATTACTTCAGCTATAAGCAAATACCTGATTATCTGACTCCAAATACATATATAAATAAGAATTAACCTGCAGGGCATTTGTAAGAACAGTCACAACTCAAAAGAGGTCTTTGTTTAATAGGGAGTAGGAAGCAGAGTGATACATTTTCACAAATTAGCCCAGCTTGTCGCCTATAAAAGTTCAGGATACTGCAGACTCTTAAACCCCTGCCTTGTCACTTATTTAAAACACGGTGTGGCCATGATGTACTAACCTTTTTGAATATAACAAGATGCTCTGTAGTTTGTGTGGCTGACATTTTTCCTGTTTTTTTCCAGCCTTGTGCTGATGGTCACTGTCCCAACCTGAAAAACATAATTTTTCCAAAATGCAAACAAAGTTAAGGAAAATCTTGAAAAAATACCTTCACATCTGCATCATATCAAAATGCAACTAGGTAATGTGGCTGTAATGTAGCCTTTTTTATGAGAAGCAAAATACCCTTACCAAGTAAATCTGTTTTCTTATGTTGTTGACTCTGCTGCTTGAATCAATTCTTGAAGATCTCTGGATTGTGACAGACCTTTGCTTTGCTGAATAACTTTGTATTTGATTGAGACTGACCACCTCTCTAAAGGCTTCGCTGATGTACCTCCAAAAAGCATGATAAATTCGTGCTCAATCTGTAGCAAGTACAATTATTTCCAAATTAGACATAAAAAATGTTCAACACTATGCTGAAATGTGTTTAGACCATATTTAAATGAAAAATACATACCAAACCTTTAATATTTTTAAACCGAGAAAAAACAGATAACACATTGCAGCACATATTTTCCGTGTGGACCATCTTCTGCCGATAGCTGAATGTAATCTTCATTTTCTGCTTGACCATTTCCTCATCTGAACAATGTTTCATAAAGGAAATTACCTCTTTGCATTGTTCTTCATTCAATACAGGTTGAGAAATGGACAAAGGCTCACGTGCGGATGTTGGGCCTCCTGTACGCAACTGGTAACACTGAGAGAAATTTATTGTCTCACATATTACATTTAACAAATACAATACAAAAATATCCAACAAACATTTAGAATACTGTCATGTTACTTACTTGTCCAGCTTCATGGTCATCAAGCATTTTCTGACATTTACTTGTGTGGTCTCCATCATCACCAATTACTGTATGACAGTGTCAACTGAGTCACATGTAGACTGATCCACGGAAGAACAGAATGAGGTGTTTGCAGAAATTGCTGTACAGCAGAAGTATGGAGTCACTTACTAGGTAAATAAGTACTATATAAAAAAATATATTATGTGATGGTCCTTTGAAAAAACAATATATTTCAATTGATTGGAAATGGATCTTGAAATAACTAATGTTAATTTGTGATATAATTTATATTTATAAAAAATGACCCTTTAAATCTGAAAATTAATGTTAAAAGCAAAAAACTGTATACAGTAAAAAAAAAAAAAAAGTTAGAAATAAACATCTCAACCAATAAATTCACTATGTAACATAAAATCTGTAGTGCTGTTCTGCAGTGATGCAGTTAACATCTAAAACATTTTTTTTACTCTTTTTCCCTTTCAAAATTACCACAACTTCAAATAGATTAGCTATCATTGGCACACCTTTTTAAAAAAACTTACCAAAATCTGCCTCAGGCACCAGCTCTAAAATGCTATAATCTGGATTTTGAAGAACCTCTTCAAATACATAATCAACCTCAGTTCCTGATTTATCATGAACTTTTAGTTTTGCTAGGAGTTCCTCTGGTATATTAAATTTGATGACTGCTGCATCAAGGGGACAATTGAGCAAACATTACCAATTCTATCAAAAAAAGTCATGGCAAAATTATTTTATTATAAATAAGGTAGAGAAAAACTTATGATCAGAAACAGAATGTATTATTTTAACAAAGCAGTAATTAACAAAAACTACCTTGTTTCAGAAAGTCTTTCATTGTCAAATCAATGACTTGTACGTATTTTTGTTCTTTTTTGTACTTGACCTTCACCAACATTGTTCTGTAAAAATTCACATTAAAGACATTCAGCACACACTCAACTGTACAAAAATAATGTTTCACCCAATAATACAATAAACAGTTCTTGTAAAAAAATCTACTTATTTATATATTTTCAAATAAAATGTGGACAGGCAACCCATTTTAAAAGGCAACTGGCACACTGTCTCAATAATTCTGGAAAAAAAGTGAACAGTAGTACATTTAACACCCAGATCTTGCCTTTAAAATGCATGGAGATGTGAAGGGTGCCTCAGTAACACTCACGTCTTTTCTTTAATAAGTATAAACTGACCCTTGTTTTCTAATCGACATTTCCCCAGGTGCAGACTGCCCAAAAGATCAATTATCATCTTAACGTATTTACAGTAAAGTAAAAGTTACAAAGCGCTGAACAATAAAAATAAATAAATAAATAAAATACTGAGAAACAAAATATAGAACAGTGACAATCCACCCACGGGTGACAGCGCTACCCAAATGCCTGTCCAAACAGTTGCGTCCCAAGTTGACACCTAAGCAGTTCAACAGATTCTGCTGATCTCAAAGTCAGTGGAGGACTGTTCCATAACCTTTATGCAGGCTCCAAAGACCACCAAGAAACAAAATGGCGACGATCCTATCCACACTCAGCCAAAACGCATCCATCACAGAAAACAAAGCCTGATGAAAACCAATTCTCACTAGCAAAACCACTGTGCTTTCCCCGGGTACGACGTCCCCACCAAGGTGGACAAACCGGAGCGTGCCATTGATGAGTAGGTGCAGTATATCCGATAGAAACGGTGGTACTTACACTTTCTATTCACACAGGTCATATCCCACAAGTTCCTCTAGAAAGTTGAATTTCAAAGAGAGCTACAGACGGCATGCCACACACGCAGGTGTCATCTTTACGACCAAAAAATTGTATTTTTTTGTAATTTGTAATTGCACGCTCTTTAACACTAGAATTACCAGAGCCTACGGAAAAACTTGTAGATCCGGCCCACCTTAAATCCATTTGCACCTCTCCATCATCATTTGTCCTGTAAATGTCCCAATAAAGACAAGCAGCAAGCAGCCTACTATTCCATCCCCCCACAGCTGCAGAACATGCACAAAGTTCTCCCAGCTCATGCCTTGATTAATTATCTGGGAGTGAAGTGCTGGAGTTTTAGAGTAGAAATAATAGATCTTTATTTGGAGCACATGCATTTCATGTGTGTTCCGTTTCTACATTAATCTGTGTAAATACATTGTTAAAACAGAAACGTTTTTCATATTTTAGTAGTAAATGACAAAATGTTGGCATAAACTATATACAGTGGAACCTCGGTTCACGACCATAATTCGTTCCAGAACTTTGGTCGTAAACCGAGTTGGTCGTGAACCGAAGCAGTTTCCCCCATAGGATTGTATGTAAATAAAATTAATCCGTTCCAGACCGTACAAACTGTATGTAAATATGTAAAGATTAAGCACAAATATAGTTAATTACACCATAGAATGCACAGTGTAATAGTAAACTAATGTAAAAACATTGAATAACACAAAACACCCAGGCTCCCTGATCAGCTACACGAGCTGGCTCGCTCGCGCTCTCTCTCTCTGTAGCACACACACCACCAAAGCCCCTCCCTCCCTCAGCTACAGGAGCAGGCTGGCTCACGCTCTCTCTCTCTGTGTAGCACGAGCGCGCACACACACACACACACCCCCTATCCTTCCCCCCCCATCCCTTCCCTGTCAGCGGCCCACGCCCGCTCTCTCTCTCACGCTCTCTAATCTCTCTGTAGCACATGCTCGCGCAGCATTTTTTTTAAAAGAGGAGTTTTAAGCACAGCGGAAAAAAGAAACATTGGAACAAATCCGAAGCGCATGCAAAAACCAACTCACAAACAAACAGAAAAGTAACATTGCAGGAGATCACGCTATTAAACCTAAAGCCTGATC